>VYYJ01000242.1:15209-77634 GCA_021029165.1 Cyphoderus albinus
GAACTTCTTAGAAGGGAATACAGTAATAATCAAGAGGAAACTTAAGTAATTGGATTAGGAATGTAGAGGAATACCAAAAAAAATAACCTAAAGTCCTCAAAGTAAAAACGGTGGTGTGATGGGCATATTTTCTCATTGTGGCTGGCGTCCTCCTCTTTTTCCACTTTCAAAATTAAAACTACTTTAGTTAATTGCAAAATGTACGAAAATATAAAAACGGCAAACACTCACTCAACTCACTACTGAAAAAATCAAAACATGATAATTTTCCACTTAAATAACTTCATCAGTTTATTATTGCTCGACCATGTGGTTTATGTAAAAAAATGTACTCCATGTAACAATACAATGGAACAAACAACCGTAGCTATTTATTGTAATTGTGAGGGTTTGTATTCACAGAGTGGTACAATAACGCAACACTGCCATAGTCAATACGTTTCATTCCATTTATTTTCCACTTCTCAGGCTATAATTTGTTCTAAATATCTTTTCATCAGATTGTGTGTTTTGCAAGATTTCGTTCCGCGATACAATGCACGAGCCTCATTTTTGCATCTAAATTATTCATTCCTTTTCTTAGCCATAAAGTCTAAAAATGGTGTGTTCAAGCTGCTTTCTTTATCTACTACGGCACAGATAGTAGTAGCAGCACGGCACGGTTTCAAGTGTTTCGTTTCATTTTCGCTGCCCATCATCAGCTCTGGCTTTGCTCGAGTCTCATTTTTATTGTTGTAGATGATTATTTTTCTACCCAATTTTCCCTTCGAAGAAGACGACAATCAGTCACGCGTGTAACTCTCAGCTTTTGATGCTCCTAAACTTTAGTTTGCTGATCATCATCATTTGGAGAAATGCAGGGAATCATCACTGTGGTAATCATCATCAACATCATCATCTTTTTCATCTCATCATAATCATCACCATCATCATCTTGGTTCACAACAGGGAACAAACGATATGAATCACAATAAATGATTATTGTGTGGTTGCTGCATACTTTGTTTTGTGATGGTCTTCACGGCAGTTTCCTAAGTTGCCTCTTTGCCCATTCAATGGGGAAAAAAGAAAGAAAAAGGAAAAGTGAGTGAGTTCAGCGTAAAGAGCAAAAGTAAATAACGCATTCATTTTGTATAAATCAAGTTTCTTTCATTTCTATTATCCAGCGTAAATAACCATATAACGCCCGTATAATAATGCCTTTACACACAGTCTATGACCGTGTACTCTGAAGCATGGATAGTGGATAACAAAACCATTTCCTACAATTTGCAGCATTTCTGTCATTATTATTTACCCATCCAGAGCGCTGTACTTCACGGCTGCATTATTATTTTTTATTATTATCATTTTTATACTTCGCCTTGGATTTCCATGAGGCTAATGTTAGTCAATAAACTTCATTTTCATTTCCTTTGCTCTTTTTCCTCCTTAGAAAATTTGAATACGTAGGTATAGCATAGTGGAATTTGAAGGGAAAGAAGAGGGCAAAAAAATTTCAGGCAGTTGCTCATACAATAACCATTGTAAAACTTCACCGTCGTTATTATAATCATCAACCTCATCAAGTCGCAATGAATGAATGGAGACGCGACAGGAATTCCTATAAATGTTCAAATTCCAGTAAAATTGAGTTATAACAATGAAGACGACATGATGAGGCAATTTGGAATGAATGAGTGGCAGCACTGAGCACACACGTAATAATATGTGGCAACAAATACGATATGACGTGAGTGCAGTCAGATTGTCGTTGTAAGTTGGAGTTTGAGTGAGAGAAGAAATGAAATAAGAATCTCGACTTTAGCGTTATTTCGAAAGATGTGTTTGGTCACAAAATGTTTCCAGTTTCCATTACATAATAATTTGTGTACGTAAAATCATGAACTGCATTTTTCTCTCGTTCCTTCTCTTTACTCGTGAGAGTTATGATATGATATGAGATAATATGAAAGTGAGTCCAAACATTTGAAAAGTTTGAGTTTGAACACTCATAGCATACTACTATCTTACAACAGCAATGATGAATTTGTACAAAAAATCTGTTTATTTGTGTAGTTTCCATTCATTTATATTTACAGGCATGTTTTTCATACTTTATATTCTATATGATTACATAGAAAGAAAATTCAGCTGGTTCGGGAAACCCGTCAAAAGTAGGAGATGAACCGAATATGCAAGATTATACGTATATAATATATATAAATACAACAACAAGAGCAGCAAGCTATCAACTCCACATGTCATACTTTCATTTCTCTCATGTCATGTACCATTTGCCGCGTTGTCTTTTTTCTATCTCATTATATTGCTCGCTTTTTACTAAGCTTGCAGCTTCTTTCACATTTGAATTCCAGTGGTGCTTAGGTAGATGTGGGATGAATGAAGCATGTAAGTTTTCATATCAACGAATGGTGAAGTGCATGAAATATTTGTTATTGAGGAGCGAACACGAGACCCAGCTTTAGCAAAGACTAGTAGATACACGGAAAATTTAGCATAGCATCCAGGATTTAAACTGAAATGGGAGAATTCTCGTTCACCGCTGCAGAACGTTGAGCACGAGCGTGTCACATTAAAACAGTAGTAAAAAATACATGAATCCAAGTGTAGAGAGTTGTCGAGTAGGTTTTCAATTCAGATATTAATATGGGAAAATGAAAATATTGGATGGAGGTGGATGTGGATAGAAAGAGGTACTTGTCTCTTGTCCTCCAGTTCCAGATACGCATCCATCTACAGATCCATTTCCTAGAAAGACTGGTATGAATCAAGAGAAGACGAATGAAAAGTGACATGAAATATAATGAAAGGGTGCTTGCCAATCCCACTCCAAAGTTGGAACAAACTTTTCCCGTATTACTACAATAATCATTGGAGTACACTTTAACAATGGTATCTATCAACTTACTACGACTCCTGCAAGATTGTTATCATCGTCATTCCCAAAAGTGTAAGCAATTGCCTGCAAGAAATTTGAACGGTGATGAGCATCATGATCATTGTTCATATTACATAGTTTTTGATATTGAATGTTTTGGAGACTACTGCATTTGCCTGTGCGCGTAGAGTGAGGTTAGATTGGTGACGGCGGAGTAATAATAATAATATTCGCGTTGGGCATCTCTCCATCCATCCCATTTTACTCTCACTCTCTCTTTATTTCATCTCGGAGTGAAAACACGGACACACCAGAGCATTGGTACGCACTATCCATACTGAATGATAATATTATTACTATTACTACGGCTCCTCTTCTCTTCCTCGTCTTCCTCTCCACTTGTCTCTTAGTAACATTCGTTCATCTGTTTCGTTGTTGTACATGTGAGTTCTTTCTGGAGTTTACTCACATCGTTTGTCATACAGTTCGAGTTCGCCTCTGCCTCTACTTCTGGGACAACAAGAACATCGACGATGACGACGACGCGTGTTGGTTGGTGGTACTTGTGGTGCTGCTGGTGGAAGAAATTATGAGGAACTATTGGGATGCGTTAGGTATTTTCGATGGTGAAGGAAACTCTAACTGAACCCAGTTGAGAGGAGAAGCAAGCGGACGAGTAAGCATATAAAAAGGAGGAAGCAGAAAAAAGCTCACTTTGCTGAAGTTGTCTTCAGTTTACTTTGCCTCTCTCCTGTTCATCTGGTGACGATTCTGCTCGCGCTGACATTGCCCACGACCAGGCAACAACGCTACGTAACGCAGCGGAAGGCTAGCGCGAGAGTTGGAGAGAGATTGAAAGAAAAACAGAGCGGGACACGTGGATTCGGAGTCAAGTGAAAATTCTATCTGGAGCCATCCATCCTCGACGTCACGTAGAAACGGTTTCTCAGAGGGCCTAGCCCACCATCGAAATATTTTCGAAACCTTTCATTCGCCAGATTCAATCTTGCACAAATAACTTTAACTACAACAGCAATTAAATTCATGTGTAAACAGTTTAAATGTATGGTACTTCTCTCTCATGTTCCAAAGCTAAACATTACATAAACTGATAACACCGCACTTTCTCCATTCCTTGCTTATACCATAATAATTTATATTCTATAAGTATCAATGGGATACTAAAAAGCAGAATCAAATAGTGGCTCATGCGAGGTACTTAAAAGGCATTCACCCCCGATTCAACTGCCTTCCGTCTCTAGGACCTTACACCACCGAAATCTCTGAACATCCCCTCATAATAACCCTGTCCGAGAAATTTCAAAATTTGGCTTTGCCAACCCGGCCCTGTCGTGAGCGACAAGGAACACAAGCCCACATCCCTGAATTCGGCTCAGCTCTTAATTAACCTGAATCGATTATGTTTGGAAACCCTCCTAATTTTCACGTACTCCTCTTTCTCTCTCCTTCTATCTTCACCTCCTCTTTCTTATCATCTCTTCATTTCTTGAGGAAATCTTGTTCGGGCTCATAGTATAGAAAGCTCCTCGTCTAGATTCAGTAGTTGCTATACGCAAGAACTCCTTTTTTACTTTTGTCTTCTTCCGCGTAATCCTAGCATGAAAAACTGATCCTTTACAATACAATGGAGTTTTGTAGGCATAAAATGTATACTTTCCGTACTATTATATTACGTATATTGTGGTGCACAGCACAATGTACGCACTACGCACAATAATATTCTATCATTATTATGATGATATTATTATATCCTTGTTTGTAATAGCAAGGCTACAGGGTACAACTCTTCTAACTCCACACAGATAATAATATAAGGAACATTAGCGTACGTACCACACTGCTCTCTGCTCTGCTCGCTCTTTTTCTACTTTCCATTCCATAATTCAGCCTAGCAGCAAGCATTCGATAGAAAGAAGTGGAAAGCGCCTATTATAGCGTACAACTTGAATGATTATAGTTTCTGGTGAGTTCGTAGCTTTGTAGTGTGCGTGCGTGCAGTTATAGCACAATGTACGCACTTTATACGAAAATGCGTTACTGCGTGTTCTCTCTCTTGTATAAAAATGGGATGAGAAGCAAGAAGAGGGTGTGTGTGTGCGAGAGAAACAGAGAGTTCATTGAACTCTGCTTGTCCAAAGCGTGGCTTTTCGCGCCACGTGTGATGCATTTTCTTCGTGTTTCCCTATTTGCCTTTCCTTCGTCTATTTTGGTGGTGGCAGTGATGTTTCTACAATGACTATCACTACTCGTAAGTACGAAGATGATGATTTTTTGCTTCTTCAAGGATTATTTTTTCTTCTCTTTCTCAGTTTGTAAAAAAAAGCTCTTGGCTTCTTTTGAAGGTTCACTCACTCTCACATAACAACAAAACAGAACACGTGCACTTCTGAAATGATAGTGCAAGACTGGAGATTTTAAATTACGTTACGTTACGTTATTTCTCTCGCCTCTCTTCACATCACATCAGATTGTGAGATTTTTTTCATTTCTTTTTCCAGTCAAGACTTTCAGTATGAAATAGCAACATCATCATACTATTCTTACCAACCACATTTTGTTGATCATCGTTTTAAATGGTGTAACTTTTTATCTGAATCCACTTTTTCCTGCACTTTTTAGTTTCTCTGCTTTGCTAGTAACCAAGTGCGAGTGTCTCTTTCTTTTATCTTTGTGGGCCGATGATGATGACGACGACGACGATCTCTGTAAGATAGGAGCATGCACTTTTTATCAGCTCCAATTCCCATACATATGCATGTGTGTGCAACATTACGAAATGGAGAGTGAGTGAAACATTTTGACTTATCCCATTCTGGTACACAAGGAAAGAGAAAATATGACGAAAACGAAGGAGATTGGAGCAAAAAAGAGGAGTGCGTTGTTCTGTTGATATTATTACTTCACTCTCTCTGTTTTTGTTTTCTGCTCTTTCTTCTCTCTTTCCGTCTCTTTCTTTTCCTCGTTTGTAAACAGACAACTGGATTCGAATAAAGGGATATGACTGGATGTGACTACGCTTTTCTGAGTTTTTTGTAGGATTGTAATATGTATATATCTCTTTTATACTTTTCTTGTCTCTTTATTCGGGATAGCTCTTTTATTATTCTCTTCTCGCAAGAATGCTGATTCGGCTCATTCCTGAATTCCATTTCATATCATCAACATCGCATTATTTTCTCTCTCGTAGAAGCGACTTTCATCTGGACTGCTGCTGGTTTTTCAGATCATGGCAGTCGACTCGAAGATATGATTTGGGCATGTGTGAGTTGAGTGAAGATGTAATGCAAATGTTGTTTTTAGTTGTGTCCTCCTTGTTTTGCTTCACTATGCACTCGTTCGTCCTATCTCCAGTTCTTTTCTGCTGGGCGACATGGAAAAGAAGAATGAGTGAATGTAATGCAGTTACATACTCAGTTGTCATTATTATTATTATTGTTACTGTTATGTTATAACAGCAATTCTAACAACTAGTAGAACTTGAAGCGAATACTTCAACTTTTTGACAGAATTAGAAAAGAAAAGTGGAAATAAGATGATAGTGGGAAGTGGGAACGAACGGCCTGAACGGAGGAGAGAGCAAAGAAGATGCTCTTCACTTTGTTTCACTCTGACTTTCTGTTAATGGGACAGAGCGAGCTAGTAGTAAGATTTCAGTGGCTATGGCATCGCGTCACATTGTTTTCGAAGTACATACAATATATTGTACTTCCCTAGCATTTTTCTTTATCTTGATGTCTTGAAACGTCACTCTTTTTATTTCATGGATGGATGTCCCTTTTAAATGTTACATTTCCGTGTGAGATGATAAGGAAAAAAGTCAAGTCGCTAGTCAATAAAAGAAAAAAGAGACACAGACGTATTACAATAGTCTTCTATGTTTTGTATTCCTTTTAGATCTCTTTTTCTTTCCTTTTCTACTTTTCCTCCTTCTCTTTTCGTCCTGCAATTTAAGATAAATATCTACTGGTGCCCTTGCTTCCTTTTCTCTTCCAGGACAACAAGCAACATTTTTTAAATCTTACGACAAAATTGAAACTCTTTTTTCTGTCAATTTGAGTCAAGCTTAAAAATAGGTTGCCAGATTTATATTGCAAGTGAAATGGTTAGAGAACAATTTCAAATCAAAATGGTTTCAGAGATTTTTTCACTGGTTTTAACTTCATTGAGGAAACATTTGTGTAAAAAATCGAGAAAAAGCAACTTTTGAAAAGAAGCAAGACAGAGTGGAACAGAAGCAATAATTGTGTATATTTTTATTGTTGTTGTAATGTTGCTGTCATGATGAGGAATAACAAGATGTTTGAATTTGTAATTCTTCCAGTGATATTTGATAAATATCTTCACGACTCAGGCTTCCATATCTATTATGTTTACCATTAAGGAGGTTTTTCTAATGTCTCACGTTCTTGTTCTGCCTCACTTATTTGCCTACTAATGAATGTGACATTACATAACTACTGCTGAGTCAAGTAACAGTAATCCAATTAAGTCACTCTCTCGTAAATAAATGCATGAAATACAAGCCAGAAAATGCAGGATGTCAATACAATACGAGATAAATGGTTTTTATAATTTAATCAAATCCTACTGACTCTTCCGCGTACAAGCTTTTCCTGATCCGCTCAAAGAGAAAGTGTTTTTAATATGCCACATCATCGGGTGAATATTGCAGAACCATCCAAACTGCAACCGCTCAAACGAAACACGTCCAGAGAATTTGACAAAAGATAATCATGAACAATTTTAGTTAGTTCTACAGCCATTATGCACAATTTTCAATTCTCACCTTGCTCACAACAAGAAATTTGTTTCATGATGATGATGATGAGGCAGCTGCTAACATCACAAGCGATTTGTTTTCAACCTGAACGCTTCACCCAGCATAACACTGCTTTATTTTTTTAGCAGGAAGGAAGTGAAAAATTCCTGTGGCCATTTTCAGTTGACGGGGAGTAAATGCAGGATAAAAAACGTGTTCAAGTGAAAAAAGTCAGTCACTAAACTGACAATGTAAACAACGAAATAATTACTGACTGACTGAGCTTCCCACAGTACATAATCTGATCTCACTGTAACAGCAGTTTGTTTCAGTAATGTGCCAGAAGTGCGTTGATCCCACTGATCACTGACTGAACTAATGCATTTATTTTTTGTAAGGAAAAAACCATCTACATTATCATCATCAGTATCAGCATCAACATTTTGTTGCCTATTATGCGATACGTTGTAATTATGTAGGAAGCCGTGCACTAACTCAGCTCGAGTTTGACTTTCATAGCGTTATTGTAAACAAAGGAAAATGACGACGCACAAACATACGCATTTTGGCCGAACTCTGCAGGAGGACGCAGAGAAATGGAAGGTAGCAGCGTACACCGGACGAGTTAGTCGAGAGAAGTAGAAAATTATCCTGGCGTTGCAGTTTGCACAATGTATCACGATGATGGACATTTTGTACACAATTTTCCACAGTGGATGAAATGAAAGGCGTTGCTCTTCTTTCCCTCACAACAATTTGTTACCCGTGATGTTTTCCGTGTTCTTCGCTTCACCACGCCACACGTGTGGATTATTGTTGTTTTTGTCATATTAAGTGAGTGAGTAGGTGTACGAGCAAATAAATTGTGAAGTACGTGCTAGTGAGGCACATTATGGAAGCTATTTGCTGTAATTATTTATTAGCAAGATCTTGTGATGTATTACATGCTCCTAAAATATTATCTTCCCTGTGTAACACAATCCCTATAATTACGACTTTTTGTCTGATGCGCTGTTTCGCAGATTATGAGGATCGTTTCTTTTATGACGTGATGTGATCATCGCATCGCAGGAGGATGCGAAGCCAGAAAGAAAATCTATACAGGTAGTAGTTTAGTTCTTTTTTTTTATGAAAAAGTCGTAAAAACCCTCTGCAGTATTGTTTGTTTGGAAGCAACTCTTTTTCTTCTGTTTTCCCCTAACAAACGCAGTAACATCGTTAAATTGAGTACCTGAGTAAGTTACTCTATCTAAACTAATCAGTATTTTCCCTTTGCCCTGCTAAATCCTCCCAAACTTCCAAATAAACCTCTTCTGCACGTACCGATGGACAAATAAATACAACCTGTAACAATTACCATCGACGGCAAAAATTGAGACGCCATTCAAACTACGCTTCTGCCAAAAGCAACAATCAAATCGTGGGAATATTTTTTTCCCAACTTCCTTTTCTCTTTTCCTTAAGGCTAGTTAATCATGGGCATATTTTTGTACTTAATAACTACTTTTTCGTCAAGCCGACCACTCAGTCACTCGCTTCACTATATTTGTGAGTTGTTGTATTTATTGCTCATAAAAATGTAAACTACGAGTAGCGTAATTTTTTCTTCTCTATGTTTAATGAAATGAAAACAATCAACGTAATTATTATTAAAGAATTGTATGCCACCTTCCTCTCCATTCTTCATTGAAGGAAGCAAACGTCAAAAGTAAGCAGCATGAGTCATGGTGGATGGGTGTTTAATCCATTCTAAAATAACCATCAAACATTCTGCAGAATCAACTACTGCGTAGTTTAATGCGTCGTAATTGTTTTGAAATAATAAAAAAGCACTGTACCAGTCAAAGACTGAGCAGCATACATTTAAAAACAGTGTGCGTTTGCATTTCCTTTTCTTATCCATGATTGTCGTTTCGCTGCCAGCCACATCGTGGATTGTAGATCTAAGAAAGTCACACAACTTGTATAAAAAACAACTGCACACACTACGCATATAAAAGTATTGCCGATAATGACGATGATTGTTATGATTATTATTGTTGAGTTTTGAAAAGGAAGCAAAAAGGGACACGCCATGCCACAAGCAGAGGAAAAGGGAAAGAAAGGAAACTGTAGTAGTGTAGTGATGGTAATGCATGCCTTTGTGCATGCTTTCTTGCCTGCATGCGAAAAAGGGAGGGAAGAATCAACATCATCAACTTTTCATACTCCTATCATTTTTAGAACACGCCATGCACCATGCTCCGAATACGAAATGCGTTATATTTGTGAAAACAGAGCCTAAGCGAACGCTGTAGCATGTCGAGTTAGTTTGTAACTGGGAGTCAGGCTAACGTAGAAATTTTCATCCTGCCAAGTGCCAGCTAGGAAAGAGGCACGGTATAATGTTTTCATACTGATCCACCGAGTTACGAGTTCGTTGCCCTTTTGAAACATGCGCATAGCAATCGATACCATGGCAAGTTTTTTTTCGAAACTTTTTTTCTGAACTCGGAACTAAAACTGAAAGGAAGAAAAAAAATTTGGTCCTTCCTTCTGTTTTTTTGGGGAAGTACCTAGATACACGTACGAACTAACATTGCGTTCACATCAATTGAGAAGAGGAAGGCTAAAAAAGAAAGGAAAAAAAGTATTCCGTGTTGTGGAAACGACGACGCTTTACTTTTATTGCTGGAATCTTTTTATAAGGATGGATGGGATACGTGCTTCATGGCATCATTCCGTATCTTTCATTTGCTTCCTGGTGAAAAATGCAGTAATAGTCGTGGTAACAATTATTTACCATAAGTATATAACAATATAATTGTTCTTTTCCAGAAATCTTCCTATAGCAGATATATCCGTTCTCTTCGTATGTAGAGGAAACGAGGAAAGGAGGAATGCCTGGTTCTGGAAAAAAAGTAAGAAAAGAGGCAGTAAAAGTTGTCTGAATGTGCGTGCGGTGGTGTGTGTGTGCCGCTGACACTCTGGTATTTTTGGAAAGAAGAAAAAAGAATGTATAAAAGATCGAAGAAAAAAGTTTTTTAGGAGAAAAGGGAAATAACGGGAAGACAAGATTTATTTGATCGTTGTCCTGATGCTAATGATAAGGAGAGGATCGCTTGTGTGGGCTATGATAATAATGAAGGTATGATCAGCATTATTATTGTGTTCCTTCCTGCAGCAGGAAAGAAAAGGAAAGGCGTGGAAATTTAATGGTGCAGTAGTTTATCTGGATAAAGAGAAAACGGTTAAAGTGTATTGTACACAGATAAAAAATTATGAATGCTTGTGTATTAAGATTTTTTTGGTTTCCCTTATTCATTTATATAAATCTTCGGAGGAGTGTAGGATTTTAAGAGAAAGAAAAGCGTTTTCTTTGTCGATCCATCCACTGGAAATGATTCATCACGGCAAAAGGGAGTAAATTTTTTCTGGGAATACCAACTGTTCATAAAAAAAAACAATGATAATTGAGACTTTTCTATGGAGCGTGTCTTCCTCGAAACAGAGTATGCTCTTACGTGTTTCTTTCTACACCATGGGATAATAGCAATTAATTTTTTTCTTATCCTCTGACGAGAATCATGGCACGACTTTGATTTTTATGATGAGTTATAATTGTGTAAGACTTTAAAAGTTTTAACTTGTTAAACCCGTGTAATTTAGTAACAGCTTTAAACTGAAAAACTGTAATGATTATTTTTCTTTCTTTCTGAAGCGTTTAAATTTTCCACACGGCTATCTTGGCAGAAATGGAGCAATATGAGTGACGATAAGAAAAATGCATGTTTTTATGAGAACAATGTTACCACTTGACTTTAAATTTATTGTTCAAAAGTAGAAGTTGTTTCGACAAGAAAAAGTAATAATGTCATTGGTTTCGAATCATTTATGTCACTTACAAGTTGTTGACTGTGGTAGCAACATAAGTTGCATCTGGTGATACGATACGACGGTACACAGAAGATTGTCGAAAAATCTTATCGTCGTTTCATGTTTTTTGTGGAACCTTGGACTATAGTCGTGACTTGACACACGAAAAACGAGAACAATTTCGTTAAGATCCTTTTTAAATGCACATTTGTCCCTCTTCTTTCTTCCTCTACATCCTTTTTTATGAGTTTACGCAATCGAAAGAGTAGAAGATGTCAAAACCATTTAAATGCAATGGTTCCGCTGTGTGGAGTGAATTACTGTTTCTAATCTCCATTCATTTGCACGTTTCCCACATAAGAAGTTAGTAGCGTATGTGTAATGTATGCCTGAAAAAGTCGAAAGGAATCAGGAGCAACTTTGCCTTTTTAAATACGAATTAACCGGGAGAAACTTCCAAAAGTATTTATTATTACCACGAATTCCCCAAACCCACTCATCTTGTTCTTTCTTTTAAATAATAAATCTACATTTAACCATCGGTTATATTTTTTTAAGCTCTACTTTTTCAAGAAAAAAATACGAGCGATAATATGAAATTCTTCTTTGTCTTATTAGGACAACGTTAAACGAGGAAGGAAAGAAATTTTCAAAAAACGAAGCCGAAACTTGCGTTGAAACTATTTATTGTGTCTTTTCCTAGAGAAACTATTCGGGACTACTGCATTGTGCCACAAACAGTGCATTTGTTTCAAACTTCTTATCTCTTAACCACTTCTGTTCTCCAATCGTTGCCACTCCTGACTCCTGAGTCAGTGAGCCAGAGTCGAAATGTCCAAACCCTTTTTTGCCTCTCCTTTGGCCCTAGTCACAATTAACTTAAAAATAAGAGCACTGACGAGAGATTTCGAGTTTCAACACAATTACATTTATTTTATCGCTTTGATATTTGATCTTGCTCACATTCGTGCGTTTTTTATCTTTCTTCTGCCTCGTCGTTTCCTCTTATTTTGTTTATTGAGCATGTTCTTACTCTTACCCTTGATGTTGTTGCTATTAAAACTATTGTTATCGTCATCATCATCACGCTCATTTTTATGTGACGTAATAATTTGTTTAAATATTTATCATGTTTGTACCTCCCACCAGGAGAATGACACACATGATGAGATAAATGTTCGTCTGCTTTTGTGCGCTCGCCTCATTCCGTTTTGAATAATGTTTACTTTTTGTTCTCTCTTTAACTTTACAACAGTTTTTTTCTTTTCAAGTGCAAAATATCGCTATAATAATCGTATCGCTCACTCTTAGAACTAACCATGCTTTCTTTTTTCTCTCTCTAACTAATAATGACATGCCATACGCATGTCTATTAAAAATGCATATTATTATTATCTTCATGATTGTTGGATTTTTATCGTTTCATGTGCTGTTGTGACACAGGAGTTCAAAGTTAAAAGTATGTTACGACTAGAATCATTATTGTTATTGCTATTACAAAGCACCTCGCCACAAAAGATATTTACATTCATTGCCTTGCTCATTGCAGGAATCCGTTTTTGTGCAACAAAGCAACAATAAAAGGCAGCTTGCTCAATGAGCAGTGAGTGTGCAGAGTCAAAAGTCCGAAGGTATTTTTATTATTGTTTTTGCTACTCCCGTTATGACTGCCATTATAATCTGAACAACTTGAGGATTTTATAGGATGAGGCAATAGTCATAAAAATAAGAGGAGAGTATTGCTGTGTGACATTTTAACCTGCAAAGCCACTAATCTCTAATGACCAACAAGGGCAAAAATGTCTTGGGAAACTAAACATTTAAAAACTACGCGAGTAAGCATAGTGTACCCCGTTGTTTGACAAAAAATACTTGTCAGCAGTATTCACACACAAAAAACTCGTGGACTTTGAAAATGACTTCTGAAAATATCATCGTGGTTCAAACTTTAAAGTAGTAAGGTTAAAATTGGACCGAGACTGAACATTCTCGCGTCCTATAAACAATTTCTGAACACACACACTTTTTATTATTCAGGCGCGTGGTTATTCAAAATGCAAATGAAAAATTGAATACGAAGAGCGGAAGAAACGTAAAGTGAAGTGTACACAAGAGATGAAAGGCAATTACAGTTTATCAGTTAAATAGCACTTGATTTGATCTAGTTACTTTTTCTTTTCCAAAGAAAATAAAGACAAGCACTAGCGAGCAGCATCTGAAGCAACCGAGCAAGTGGATGACTCAATTGCGTTGTCATCTTTGCCATTTTCGTTTTTATTAAACAATACTTTCCTATAACACCAACCAACCAACCTACGTAGGTCACAAAACATCCACAGCAGATGCAGACGTGATAAGGCGGACTTTAAATAAAAGAGAGAGAGAAAAAGTAGATAAGGCATGTTCCGTCCTGTTGTCTCGTCGAGCAAATTGAATTTCTTAATTTTACTCTAAATTGAGTTCGTCGCTTGCTTTCGCTTTTTGCGTCCGTGATGTGCTCTATGTTATTTAGCAGATGGGAGTTGTGCAGGAGAAAGTGAGAGACTTTTCAGTTTAGTCCAGGAGACAAGGAACAATGGAGATGATAGATGCCACGATCAAATTGCTTCTATAGTTGAAATTACATGGTGTACCTAAAAATGCTTCTCGGAAACTAGTGAAGTGTCAAGTCAACATCATGCTTAGGAGAGTTTCATGAAAGCAAAGATTATTTTGAAGAAGAATAAAAAATATTTTCAGACCAGAGAATTCACGTCATTCCACTTAAATACCTGATAAAAATAGAACGACAAAACCAGAACGATGAGGAAATGACAAACTATTTAACATTTAAGTCTGAAATTGAATTACACGAGCCACTGACTTAGTCGGTTATTTTGAGACACTTTGTTTTAATTTATAAATGAATGCCACTGCCACAGCCATGAGAAATGCCATTTATTAGAGCTGTGTTGAGTGTTGAGTCGGAAAAGAACAAAGTCGTTTACAAGTAATTCAAAATATTAGTACGCTTGCTTCGAGAAAAGTCTTTCACTTTTGAGTGTATGCTGCTACACGGGAATCCTAATTTTTAAACATGTTTGTTCAGCTCTTGTCTTGTGCGTCCTTTGTCAAATCCTGGTAAAGTACAAGACACCTTTTGACTTAGTTTTTGATGATGTGTGCATCCCTTCGGTCCCCTTATCAATCGTCAGTTTCTTCAATGCCGTTCTGTTTACCGATCGATTATTTTCGTCTTTTGCTAATTTGTCTTGTGTGTGTTTGTACACAATGTAGACAGCGGTAACATGGAAAATTACGAAAAGGCGAAATAAGACGACGGAAGAACGCCAAGAGAGAACACGTTTCAAGAGAAATTTTTGGTCGTTCAATCTACATAAGCTTACCTTCCCACTTCCCACTACATGATTTCCCTTCTTTACAGGACGACGTTGCGACAACACACGCGGATTTGCGTTGACAGGCACATTATCAAGTGGATGATGGTGCGGACGGGTGATGATGATAAACGAGCTAATATTGATCTTCCCAATTCAAGTACCAAGTTTATAGGAGGGAAAAAGAAATTTTCTACACATGTCCCCAGCAATAGTATAATGGAGCAGAGAACGAGTATTGACTATTGCAAAGACAGCATGACAACACGAGAGAAAATTATCGGGAAGTATTGATATTGCCACACCAGTGAGGTATCATTGGGAACAAATTACTGAAATTATGTGCGGCCGTTATTACTTAAACAACAGTTCAGAGCATGCAGGACAATTTGAGTTGTAAAGGTGGGTCTTCTCTGGAAAGTCTAGTTCATATAGTATTTCAAATGACTATGTGTCTATTTTCAATACAAAACTACAAACTATGTTCCAAGTCGGTATTATTACTCTCCTCATTTGCATGTTTAATTAAAAACTATCACAATGGTATTATCTTGCAATTACATGACTCTGTCTGAACCTGTTTATTATTTCGGTTGCTGCCTAGTACAAATTAAGACTGTTGTTTGTCCGTTCCTCTAAATGGTCGCCATGGGCTCAATTATTTCTGAAACTACAAGAGATATTTTAAAGCGCTTTCAGTATTACCAGCCTGTTCCAAATTCATTAAATGAAGCTTAACTTCCCAGCTTCAATATTTTCGCTTCTTATTTTCAGATATTCGTGCATGGAAAAATAAACAATTATTAACATGGAAGGCATTTACGCGGATGAAAAATAAAATAATGAATGCAATAAAGGTAAATTGATAAACATGTTTTATGTTTTGAACTAGCATTTTCCTTTAAAAATTGTTGTTGTACGCTTGAAAGTGTTTCATTTCGAACAAATTCAACATACAGTCAAAATGACAACCATGTTTTATACTCTACTGATTCTCATGTTTATAATTGTGCTTGACAACTTCAAGATAAGTCGATTGAAGAGGTATTAAGTTTTGAAAGAGGTTCCAATGATAACTGCTGTACACATGTCTCTGAAGCGTTTAATTGTACACAATTATTTTAAAGATTTCTAAGTAGTGTCTAATGACTGTTGTTGTGTGCTACCTTGAACTTGTTTCCCCTTTTGATGTGTGCGTTCTTGCTAGTTCTAGTTATAGGAAATTAAGAGAGCTACTTGAAAAAATAACACGAAAATTGTGTACTTTTTGGAATTGCTGTTCACGATTATGGCTGAAGTGAGTGGAGTGAGTGAGTGCGTCAAGTGAGCAGGAAGAGTTCGTGGGCGAGTTCAATGAGCACGTAGAAAGTAACACCACTCATATTTCTCAATTTCCTTGTAGACTACCGCACGAACATGCGTCAAATTACACTTTGCCTCTTTCCTTTCTTTTATTTCAATTAGACATGTACTTTTTCACTTATTCTTGTCAAACCATCTCTTGACTCATATCATGTTCCAGTGGTTGGTCCACTCGACCAATCCGTCAGGTTGTATTTCAACTTTACTCTCGTTTTACGTCTCATATTTTCCCCAAAAAACACATTCATATATTGACCACTTTTCTTATACTCGCTTCCATATCAATTCAGTTAAGCATGTACGTGCAAAACTTCGCATCATATCTCTAATTTAATTTCACACACCTCTTTTTACATTTTATTATATCAGAGACAAGATGAGATAATTAAGTTGAGAAACAATGGCTTTCAACAGATCGTGTTGACGATGTGCTTTTACTTCAGAAACAAAAGTTGAGGTGACACTTCAAGGCGTAATGAAAACAATAACAATAATTTAATTTCTCTTCTTCCCCAGTACACATCCTATCTTATGGTTTGCCACCTTCATTCTTTTTAGCAAACTGCTCGAAGCCACTCTTCAAAAATGCCTCAACATGGTTGACTTCCTCCGCTCACCTCACCTTTTTAACCCGGTTGCTTTCGCCATTTCATTGTTTATCTCCTTTTATTATCATTTTCTCTTGCTGCTATGAGATCCAGTCGAGTTTCTCACTTGAATTACTTTTGCTACCTTGCATGATGCATGCATTCTTACGTTACATCATTACCTCATCAAGAAGGCGAGTAGGAGTTTTTTTGCGTGTTCTCTTATTTTTTTTTGCTGAACCGAACAAAAAGTTTTATAATCTTTTCATCTGCTGCATTTTACCCTAATTTCAATGCCAACTGCATCGGAAAGAGTAAAATGCTGCTTCTCTCACAGATGGTATATTGATAACTAAGCAAATCATTTTTTCTGACTTTAAATTAAACTAAACAGAGGTCTGCATTCAACAATCCATGCATGGCTGACTTAATCGAGCGAGATGCATTGTTGAAGGTGGTGTCGAAGGAAGACGATGGTGATATGTTTGTTTTTTGTTTTTTCACAACGGTAGTGCACACTACGCTTTCCGGAGGAAGGAGGTGGGATGGAGAGAAACAAAAGAATTCAACAATGCTCTCCTATTTATTGTTATTACTGGGTAGACGCAGACCCACCACAATGTAGCCACAATCTAACCACCACCCTTTTGTTCTCTCTCACAGCCATGGGGTGTAAACTTGCATGCACGCAGGGATCGTTACGAAATGATTATCTTACCGAAAATAATTGTAAAAAAATCCACCTCTGTTACACTTTGAGAGTTCATCTGCCTATCTTTCGAGTCTCTGCTTGCCTCTTTTTTACTAACTGTTCATCGTACAGTGCAATGAAGACGAGATGCAGATGGAGATAAAAAGGGGTTCGTACTTCGTCAACTTATCAAATTTCCATCACTCATTATTCTCATCATGTCAGTAGTCGCAATTCCACTTTAATAAAAAATATAGGTATAGATGTGATCTGATCTGATAGCAGCAGTGAGCTTACGGTTTTGGCACTGTTCCTGATCTAATAATGATGAATAGGTAGTCTATGTAGACACTCATTGAAAGATGTCGTGCTCACCGCCGCCGTGCGGGTTCAAGTAATTGTAATATCCATAGAATTCACCTTTTGTGTCAGTCCAATTAGGTAGCCGCCAACCCAGTATTATTTATTATTTTTTTGAATTGCTTGACAAAAGAAACCTGCCAGTTGTTGCATGTCTGATTTGATCAAAGATAAGATCACGTTCGGATGGTTTGTAACGAGAGAAAACTGAAACGGAATCGCTCATTTTAATACAAAAAATGCAATAATCACCCACAGGTAATTAAATTGATCACGTCTTCGTATACCATAAAGTACTTGAGAATTTTTCCTCCTCTCTTCGCCCATCACCATAAATAGGCTGACACGGAAAGAAAGAGACCAATTTTATTGAAACTTTTTTTAAATCAGCAATCATCAAACTCTACAGAGCAATTTGATGGAACATTAAAACGGTGAAACGGCAACCACATCAATCGTTGTGTGCTCATATTGAATATTATTCCTGCCGTCAAGTAAAAGGAAGCAACTGGATTCCAAGTGTCCCTTCACACATCAATTATGAAACACGTTTTCGCTACACATTTTTTATATTCCCTGTCACGATCATCCTCATCCTAGAAGACGATAATTATAATCAAGTTAAAACACCTTTCCACACATCATGCACTTTTGACGTTGTGATGTGTATTTGTGTGTGCGTGTAAAATTTCGATAAAAGAGCAATGGCAAGACTGAGTGAGTGAGAGCAGACCGTTGTTGCAACACGGAAAAGCAATCAAAACAAGGAGCATCTCTCACTCATCCTTTTTCGTCATCATTATAATCTAGAGTCAGATGACGCTCTTTTCCCAATAATGCAATGTACAGTTGCTTTTGCTTTGATATCTTTCTTTCTTCACATTAGAATTTATTATTATTGTGCACATAAAACATCAAAGAGAAAATGAAGGAAAATGAGGTTGTAGCAGAAAATAAACAGAGACAACAAAGTCTTCTTGAAGAAGTCTACTATTTCATCGTTCCTAGCACTCGACTGTTTTTCATGTTTTTTCCTTAGTTGTTTCTTTACTTCATCATGATTCTGATTCTGATTACTGTTACCTTTAAATTGTAATGCCAATGCCATTTATTTTCATGACTCTTTCATATCAAATGACTTGTTAACTTGTTTTCTAATCACAGAACGAGGCAGTTTCACTTCCTTCTCTTCTACACGTCTTAGAGACTCACACATGAATTCAAATGAACGCACTTCTGAAAGGACCCAACGAGAAATAAATTCTCCCATTCAGGGAAAAGAGTCGACTTCATACGCAGCAGAGGCCGAGAGTAGGGAAAAGGCAAAGAAGCATATTGATTACGAAAATGGTGACTAGACTGTAATAATCATATTAAGACGAAAGAGGCAAAAGACAGGAAGAATTGGCACTGACTGAATCAAAGATTTGGTGTTTTTGCAGGCAGGAAGCAAGAGAAGGCAACAACCTTGCCGAATGCTTCGGTGGAGAAGAAAAGTATACTTTTTGGTTGCTTCTAAGGAAATTATGTAGGCATATATTTTGAGATTTGTTGTTGTTTTTGTTTCTCCTAGCTGTAATCATGCCACTTTAATTCGCTTCAGCTTGACTCTTTCCTCATTCACAATTTTCTCCTTCATTTCCTTGTGTCCGCGTGGTTCGGTTTCTCTTCTGTGCCAAGTTGCTGCCTTCCTAGAGTTTAGCTTGCATTTGTACTTTCTGCTCATTTTATTTTGTTGATTTTTTGTAAAAACATTGTAGAAAGACTAATGCATCTTTTAGTTGTGTTTACTGACGCAACTGAACTTTGAAATGCACTGTTAAGTATTTTTTTCTCTTTTGCTTTTTTACTCTTCATATCAATCTTTATTTTGGATGCACTTTGAACCGTAAAATATCCTTCATGCTACGAATTCTCTTTGCTGATCATCATGTTCCCTTTCGGCAAGTTTTGCCCATTACATCCTTAGCATAAAATAAATATGTGTAAGTGGTAAAATTGATGCAGTAGATCATATTTTTTGAGTCGAGAAATGATGTGAAGATTTTTTAATGCTTTCAAAGAAGGGCTTTCATTTGGTACGATTTTTCATTGACCAAACCAAAACCGACATTGGCATTCACGTTAATACTATTAATCAAACCTGTTAAACATAATGAATGGAATGAAAACTCAACATGAAACAGATTTTTAATAGGAAGAATGTAGCACACCATTTTGTGGTAGAACCCTGGAAGGAAATCGTTTGATCACATTACATTCATTACTTTCCTAATGATCTTCTGGGCCTAAGTGGTAGTGAAAGACTTTTCTATGGAATAAAAGTTCTTGTGGCAACTACCAAAACTTCAAACACCATTCTAAATTGTTAACTCAAGTAAGCATGCTGACATATTCAAGATTTTGCCTTTTTAAAATCATACAATGTGGTTGCATGTAATTCTCAGACTACTTACCTTTCATGTGTGACTTAGTTGTTGATGTTTTTGTACAATATTAAATCACTCAATAAAAGGAAAGCAGAGGTGGCAAAATAATGGTTTTTATAAGTAAACGAAACGACGGGCGAAATGTGATGGGTTTAGAAAGAATGGACAGAAAACCTTCGGGCTTTAGGATATTTTTTTATCCACTAGTTCTTTTCTTGTTAAAGAGAGCTTCCATCTACACTTTTTTCATGCTTGCTTGCCAAAGGGGACATCAAAGTCCTTTAAAGCAGTCCGCATTAAAAAACTTGCTCCGTCCTGTGTGATTATCAGAGGATAACATCTTTTCAAAGTTTCAATCCCTTTTCTTGTACTTCTGCTTCTAGTTTTTTAAAACCTGCCACCACTCTCCTACACCGAGATCTTCTGCTTCCATTCAAAAGTTACCAACCGAAACCAAGTAAAACGGGAGGAGAGCTTTTCTATGAACACCTCAAAACAGACCAGCATGTAGAGAATCTACCACATTGAGTCACCTTTCAGATTACTTACCATTCTATTATCGAGTTTACCAGGTGAGGTGCACAGCGGCTCCTTCTACTAGTAACAACAACTTTCTTTTCCAAGGAACAAGCAAATCGGGGGAAAAAGTTTCACCTATGTGGTGAGAGGAGAATAAGAAATTTCCAATCCATACTTTGGAACAAAAGTTCCTTTAAACACAAAAAAGGAAGAATTTGAACTATAAAGATTTCTTATTATTTGCATAATATCAAGAAAAACCCGTTCCGGGTGATATTAAGAAGGAAAAACGGGTATTATGGATGTATATGAAAGTGGGAGAAAACTAGTTTAGTTTCTCATAGAAAAGTTGAGTTTCTAAAGAAAAATGAAAATATTCTACATCTGCAGAGTAGGCAAGTTCTTTTTTGCTTTATGAAAAGAGAACCCTGCAAAAAAGAAGAAGGAGGAACGGAAAGAGGAGACTTGAAAGAGTATCGTGATTATAATCTTATGAAGTCCAATAAGGAATAAAAAATGTGGGAGTTGCAATATTGGCGGTGCACATTATCTGTATTATTATTACCATTATTATTGAGCCACTTCTGAAACATGAAAGGAAGAAAACAAATATCCACCTCCTAGTTGCCAAAAAGGCAGAAAGGGAAGAAAAAGAAAAGAAATTTGCCAGAGTAAAAACATTCCTCCTCTCCTCGCTGCCTCTCCTCCCCTTTATCCAGTTAAATAATAAAAGGAAGAAAAATCGTATGTAAATACTTGGGGTCACCGCCACTGCATAATATTTACTTTAATATATGAGCCGTGCGATGATGAATGTGAGGAAAGTTCAGTCAACAGAAGAGAAGGAAGAAACGGAACAAGCTTCAACTAAGCTGAACCATATTACGTTACCTAGATGCAAAAGTGGTCGACTTTGAACGTTTCAACGAAAAAATAAACTCCTACGACACGAACACGACGTCGAATCTCACTCACGCTGACTTCTTCTGTATGCGTATGCTGATTATACGTCTCGATGTGGTACGACGAGGGCGTTTTCCAACTCAATGTACCTTTCAACTTTACAAGCATCAATACATGATTTTGTACAAAACGCACAAACTGTTGTTTCCTATTTCCAACTTGTCGAGATAGACACACACACCGAGCGAATCTGGCGTTATATGCGTAACCTGAACTGAGCACATCCCAATCTACACCTTGCTATATGCATTAAGGAAAGCATTGTACTTTTATGTTTGATGTGATGTACCCCTTCTCTACATTATCTCTTTTCTCACTCTCTCACGTTCAATTCTCCGTTTTCTTCATTTTTTACCTTTTCGATTCCGACTTCTTATATTAGAACACACGCGTGTCCCCTTCTCCGAAATTCTCATCGTATAAGTTATAAAATGTCCATATTGCATCACTATTACGATTTGGTAAGAAAGAAAGAAAGAAGAAAAAGTTTCCGCGTTACTTCCTTTTAACTTTTTTCCTTTTCCCGATGTGATTGTGGAGTTATTCGTTGGAAGGTTGAAAATTGATGCACAGTTCCAGTTGAGAGCATAAAATAAAAATCATCGTTCAGTGTACACACGACATCTCGCATATTATTTAACTAGTGCTCTTTCAATATCCCTATTTACACATGTATATTTTTATACTGCATCTATCATCCATGCACTTAAAAGGCTGATTGAAGCGACTCAAGTAGAGTGGAAAAAAACAATGTGATAGACGAAAGGCGAACGATCCGAGTTCTCAGCTCAAGTCAACTCAACTCATATTCCTGTACCAACAAACAAAGTAGTATTTTGGTGAGTTGACTTGAAGAAGAAGAGAAATAATAATCATCGTCTTTTTCTTTCAAGCACGCATAAACACAAACACACTGACTCACGCAGCCAGTTTTTACACTGGTAGTCTCTATTAAAGAGCGATGGCGATGATGTTGATGACGATGATGTTGATTTTCATTCCCTTCTGGCTACTAGCTTTGCCCCTAGCTTCTCATCTTTTTGCGTTCATTCTCTGCCACATTAGAGATAATATGAAAATACACTTTTGTAGCAGCAGCAGCGGAGAGAAACGAAAAAGACGAAATGAGAGAGAGAAAGGAGCGGATAAAAAAATATGCTCTTGTTCTTTTTTTTCTTGTTCGCTTCTTCTCTCACAGTGCTGATGGCAGTGATAGGGAATATAATGTATTTCTCCATGCTATTATTATCGTACAGTGTTTTTCGTCTTCTTTTATTATTATTCTCTTCCTTTCCTTATCCTGATGATGCATCCTTCTATCACGCAACATAAAGCAATCACACAATGATGTACACAATCTATCTGTCCATATCAATATATTATGTTATAATAGTAATAATAATGATAATAATGCATGTATTTACTCAGAAGTAAGGAGAAGAATGTTTACTTATTGTGCGTGCAGAGTTCGTTAGGAAAAAGCGGGTATACCTTTACTTTGCTTAGTTTCAACTTCGACATCATTCTGACATTTAGATGAGAAGTATGCTGCTAACGCTCTTTCTCCATTCTCATTCTCCCTCTGCTCACTACTTTTCATTTTCTTTTTTTTAGATCCATTCCATCCTTCTCTCCTTTTTATGACAACTTGTCTCTCTGTAAAAGCTTGTTTTCTACCCAGTGTTATGGATGTGCAAGTCTTTTTTATCAAAATAAAAAGTAATACGGGGAAATGGATGATTTTTTTGTAGAAATTGTGTGATGTGATGTAAACTCTGCATATTATGAATGTATGTGAGTGCGTTGTGGTGCATTGTATGTTTCGCGGTGGAGGTGGCGATGGTGGTCGCAGAGAGAGGCAGAGGCAGTGCATTGGCTTTTTGGCTTTCCTCTTTCATTCGCTCCTATTATTATTATTATACGCACTTGTCTACGTACGCATCTTCTTTTATTTTCTTTAGATTTAAAAAGTGCGTAGATCATGAACCGCACGTTATGATGTGCCTATACCACTCTCACTCACACACGCAGCAAAACTTGGAAAAGAGGTTGCGTCTTGAGTTGGAAGAAGGCTCTTTTTTCTTTCTTTCTTTCTACAACGTTTTGTAAGACGTTGCGTTTGGTTGCCTCAGCCAGTGTGATGTGAATTCAATAATAAAAGGAATGACACAGGAGTTTTACATAAAAGTATCTTTCTTTTGGGAAGAGATAGAGGAAGATGTATGTATGTGCGTAACGCACTCTTGCATGATTCGATTTGAAGGAGCAAACAGACACACGCATTCACATGTATTATGAAAAGAGTGGACGGGTTTCACGTAGAGTCACTTTTTTCCACGAACTTATTCATATGTACATACATAAAAAATGTAAAAAGAAGAGCAACTGAAAATGTCGTGTTAGCAAGCCATACTTTTTACATCTTGAATGTGAGCATTCTCCGAGAGAGATTATTTTTATTATAAGTATATTTGTTTCCGAATATAGGAATATCTCCGAATATGCGTCCATTTCACTTCCATTTCTCTCTGTCTCTTTGCCTCTCACTCCGTCTTTCTTTTTAGCCACAGGTTGACGCGATCTCAAACGAGCAAAGTCGGTACGCACACTTTCAGTCTGGGATTCTGACTTGGTCTATGTTTTGTTGTCGTTCGATTTGGCGGGAAGTGGGGGCTTCTCTCCCTATTCACTATATTATATAATAGTATGTATATATGTGCGTATGATGTGCGTGAGTGCGTGTTTGTATGCGTAGAGCAGAGAGAGAGAGAAAAGAGAGATTTCCTTGCTTTGCTCTCAGTTCAGATTTCTTGGCAGTGGCAGTGACTCCTTTTTCCATCGAAACTTTGTTACTCGCTGTGTACACTGTTACATAGATGCCTTCTGTTACGTAACGTAACATGCTTCACTTCGTCATATAATAGTAGGAACATTATTGTAAATAGTTGGATTTTTGCTTCTCTTTCAGTTTTTTCTCTCTCTTTCGTATCATCCAGAGAACGCTGCGCTACGCAATTCACTTCGTTGTATGTAATGATCGATGTTGCTCCTTGTATGCTGATGCGTCGTTGTTGTTGTTTTTCATGAAGACGATCGTGATGATCACGATGGTTTATGTCCTTTAAGTTCGTTGTTCGTATTAGAAAGAGAAAAAACTTTTTTCTTCTCAAAGGAAAAGTCAACATTTTACTTATTCCGAGTAGATCACTACCTAGCGACCGAATTCTCATACAAATGAGCCCGAAGGATAACACTTTTTCTTTTTAAAAGAAAACAAGAAAATTCATGCCAAGCACATTCGACCAGGACAAAACAACTCTAAAATATATTTTTGTTGGAAATTGCTCAATGAGAATAGCAATAGAAGAATCATATTATGGAATGATGGTGAGGCGTGCTATTTTCCCTGCTGAGTCGTACCGTTTTCACGTGTTTCTGACGTTGTTGATCTGTTCGCCATTTATGCAAACTGCTCGATCGAGATTACGAATGAGTGAAGCGTGAATTATTTGCATCGCATTTCATCATTAACTGCAATGCAACGCGAAGCTTCTTGAGCAGGTCCTCTGAAGTAAGCAACTGCCACAAAACACAACGGAGTATAAAATTTGAACAAGTGAAATTGTAAACCTCGATTGGCTTTTTCATGCCCACCGTCGTGGCTCATGTGTTGAGTGGAGTGGAGGTAAAAGCATTTCCTGGCTTGAATGCATATTGCTGCTATTATTTCATTTTCTTCTTTCGCAACAATTTCATCCAGCTCACTTCATTTGGTGGAGAAAATGGGATTGAGTTGTAGTAAGGTGAACTATTATATACTTTTACATTTGATGAGCTCTGCCATGCCATACATAAAATGACATCAATGGCTCCATCATCAGCCGGCGCACCGAGATGTTCCTTTAATTACATATTGCAATGGTCTTTTTATGATAGTATTTTATTCATGAATGGCCATGATAACATTCGTTATGACTATTACCTTGAGAGGAGTGACATAAAACACAGCATTTAAAATATGAACGTTACAAAGGCGAATGATGCAATGAATATATTTAATGGTTTCATTTATTATTGCACTTTTATTGTAACTATGTTTTTGTCGTTCTTTTTACACTGCACGCATAATAATATTTTAGTGGATTGAAGGAGTAAAATGGAATTGAGATAAGGTACACGCATGCATGGTCACCTTGCTGTGTCACAGTCATTCAAATTTACATTCACATGTATCAATTCCATGTCGTTGACGAGTTTTATTCAGCAATCCATCCATCCATCCGCTCGCTCATTCGTTTCCTTCTGTGCAGGTGAGAGGGTACACAACTCTTGTGAGCTCCCCGATGCGTGCTACTTGCGAGCATCTTTCTTTCTCCATTTCCACCTTTATTCATTCAATTTCATAATATTTCAATTTCATCCACTTCTTTTTCCTTCCGACTCTGACTCCAATATAACATCAAAAATTTATTTTTATACTTCTTCTCCACCACTCGAGAAGAAGAGACAAAAGTGAAAAAGAAAAGCAAGAATGGCTTCTACATCTCGATCCACTCACTTCTTCAAATGTCGTATCGTATTGAATTGAAAGTAAAGTAACCAAGCAGCCAACTGGAAGACTTTTTTTATTCTAACGTACAATTCTCATCTCATCCGATGAACAATGACGAGTGAATGACTTTCATGTGTGTGCTTGTATAAAAATAATAAAACATCTTACCTTCTTTTATAAGTGTAATGAAAGGCGATGGGAAGAGTGAGCGATATAAAGAGGATATTAAATGTGTATTTATAGGTATTTACTCGTATAAAAATTTAAATAACAAAAAGAGAAGAAACCAACAGCAATAAAAACGGAGTGCTTCGTTTCTTCGTCTTCTTATTCATTTCTTCCTTTTTTCTTTCTTCTCTCCTTCGCTGCTGCTGCTGCCCTTCCAATGCAACAATATAAAATGTAACGCATAATAAACACTTATTCTTTGCCTGTTCCCAAATATAAGACAGTAGTAAAGCGGACGATGAAACAGAAACGTAATAATGCGTTATTATAGTTACGTCGCAGGACGCATCCATTTTATTATATAATGATGAAAATAATAATAATATAAAAGTCGTAGGAGGATACCAGGCGCAGCAGAAGTAGCAGCAGTAGCGCTGGTGGTGGTGGAAGCAGTATTATTAATAAAGCCAGTCATTCAACCGTTTGTTCCTTTTCCGTTTCAAGAACATTCACCACGTTGTTCTCTCTCTCGTTCTTTCGAACAGCTTAGCAACTGCACATGAACACATTCAAGCCTTATTTTAACTCAACTCTTCTCCACTAACTTTTTTTCTAGATAAACTTCTTTTTCATTTTTTCCAATAGAACATCATCGACACACGGTGTGTGTATCTCTTACATTACGCCATTGTTTTCTTCTCTGCCAGCTAACTAACTAACATCTAATATCATGCAGGTTATTCTTGGTGAAGAATGGTCGTTTCTTTCTATTTCATTTCATCACTGTTGCTTCTTTTTGTCTATGTAGTGCCTTCTGGTGTCATTGCGATTGCGATGTTGCGTTAGTGTAAATGCCTTAGAGTTAGTAAGGTCTACTAAGATGATAATTTTTTATGTTCCTCCTCACTCCTTCTGCTTTTTATTACAGCTCTCTGGTACATACACAAACACTCAAATTTACATATGGGAATAAAAAAGGGAGATGGTTTTGATAGATACTTTTTATTTGAATGTTGATAGGGATTTTTGAACAAAAAGAGAAACAGTCTTTTCAAAAGGTGGAAGCAGTTGTGTTCTCTGCGTATTTATAGTCTGTTGATGGCGATGATACCACAATTTTCTTTTACATTACACTTTTGATGCGATGGCAGAAGAGCGGTATTCATAGATAAAATAAAATAGATGCGCTGCTGTTGTTTTCCCTGTTAAATGTTGTGTTATATTTTGTGCGTTGTGTTGTGAGAAACGACCAAGAAGAAGATAAATTGAGCATTTGATATGTAGTTTTGCTTACGAGATGATTATGTACATACATTACTGACAATGATATTATTTATCATTTTTATTACCTTTATTATTGTTGTTTTGTTGTTGTTACGTTATGTCTGTTTCATTTCTTGCATTCTATTGTAAAAATGTTATTATATTTGTTTAAAAAGGGTTCAAGAGCACAAGGTCTTTCTCTTGTATTGTGCTGTGTAATCTGATCGTCACATGACAACTGATTCCAATTATTTCATAACTTTTACACATGGAGGAACAACTGCAACCAGCAGTTTACCAGCCAAGTAAATCCACGCAGTCATATCACTTTTCTCCGTCTGGCTTGAAAATTATGGAGACCGTGATTGTACGCAATTCAGTGTAGGCGGACATGAACTTCTCCAGAAGTTCTCCATGAAACAATCAGACTGAAATCAAGGCCCACGTGAAACATATCCGAGTCGTAATTCTGTGTTTTAATTAGCAAATTTGGTAGGAAATTCATATCATTTGATTCATTAGAAAATTGGAAAAGGGAAAATTTGGTTGCCGACGCAAGGCACAATGGTTGAATTGAAATAGTTTGTACCTGTATTTTTCTAATGATACACCAACAAATTATTTTCTCTTCACAACACGAAGAACAAAATTGTTCAATTCCAAGAATATTGTGCTGAGTAATTCTTACACATTGTTTCTCGCAGGTCGAAGAAACCACAGAGATCACGACAAAAAAATTAATGCTCAAGGATTTTTGAAAACGTTGACCCTGGTAAACATTGTGTTGCGTTCATTCGCTCGTGCGGATGCAATGCGTAGAATCGTTATTGTAGCCACTGAAAATCAACCGGCCAGCAACTATCCACTTGGTTCATTACATGACTTCAGATAGTCTTGCGTGTGCGTTTCCTTTCTCTATTGAATCTTTGGTATGTTATTATTGATGCTTGGAGTGTGATTTGGAATGCTGAAAAATGCTGCATACATTTTCATGTAACAGTTAAAATGGTACTTACGGCCATTCTCTGACTTTCCATCGAAATGAACGAACAATACATTCTTCACCTTTTTTGCTCCGTGAATGGTCTATGGAATAATGGGTAGATGAAATATTTATGCATTATTTTGCTTTCGCTTACACCTACTTCACTTTGAGCATTCTTGCTAACGGAATTAGTGTCCAGAGTGGTAGATACTAATGGATAAAAATGATGAAAGTAATGTCCAGTGATGTCTCATTGTTTTTCCTTTTACAAAAGACAGCTTGAAAATGTTAAGAATCTTGCGATGGTGTGATGATTATCATCAGAATTTCAAATGTCTACATTTTCACAGTTGCTTTGGTAATTTTCCCTGCTGGAAAAGTAACTTTTTTGCTTGAAACTAACCAGTTATAAACTTTATGTTTTTCATTTTATTGGCTTTTTAGTGAAGTCGTGAATTTCCTTTTATCTTGCTTCTTTATTTTCCGTCATTCGCTCAAATTTAAATTTTCGGTTTAGACAAGTATTATCTATAAAATGACGTGGTAGTAAAAACGAGAATTATGATGCTTTGGTTTATGTCGCAACATTGTCGTTGTCATGCTTTAATTAAGATAAGCGAAATGGTTTTTGCTTGAGGAGGCAACAAAATAATAATGGGAACAATAACAAGTGAACATCAGTAAACCATTATAATTATAAAGTTACATATTTTGAATGATGTATGTGTGGAAGCACACTGAATTTTATTTTTTTCAGACAAGTTAAAACTGCCATATTTTATTTATTATGAAGTTTATTTGACTGCGTGGACAGAAAAAGCAATAATTTGAGAACATTAAAATACAATAATGGGATGACAGATAGAGAAAAAGAAGGAGAATGAAACAATGGGAATTAAAGCGGAAACAGAGCGGATGATTGTTTCCGTTTTTGGTCAAGGGGTTCAACTTGTTTTTTGTTCTTTTGCTGAGAAAATTAAAAATGAGGAGCGGGATTAGGAATAATAATGATGATGGTGGTGGAATAGGAAAAGGGATATTAACTCTAACTTTCATTATTATCATCATCATTATTAGACTGACTTGTGAGGTTTTCGTGAGCAAGCCATTTCTTGTGTGGTTGAGATGTGTGTGCAGGGCAAAAAAGTGCAGGGCTGCGATATAGTGGTGCGATGCATGCATGTTTTGTTACCTGTTGTACTCTCAGAGAGCACTTAAATTCTTTCGTAACAATATTTAGCACTTAGAGAAAAATAAAACAGATTCTTTTTTTCTCTTCTTCTCCTTTCCCTGTGAAACGGAATATTCACTCATTTCTCGATGTTTCGCTGGTAATAAAACAGGTTTCATGATTGTAACGATTAGTAACTGACGAGAGCCTTGACGTTTTGTGTCTTTGACGAAGCACGAAAATAAAGAAGCCCGCTGCGATAAAGACCTAGTGTGACCGACTCTCTATTATCTATCATTAATTTTACTGCGCCTAGTGCGCCTCAAATATCTTTGCGTTTTATTTATAATTACTGTACAAGTTCACAGGGTTCGAATGTATTAGCTATGCTTCGAAGGAAGCAAACAGATTTTTTTGCCATTTTGGTTTTCGTCTTGTAAAAATCACTTGTAATACAAAACGATGATTTGAGTTAAGTTGGTTGCAGTCCAAGAACACGATTTAAAAGAACATAAAAGAAACAGAGATAAAAAATTCAAGAAAGAAGTGAGAAATTTCCTTTTAAAAAGCTCATCTCTTTTTTATAACAATCACGTTGCATCATACTTGAAAAACGCAGATGAAAGAGACTAATCGTAAGTACCGGGAAAAATAAAATTATTAAAAAGAAAGGCTACACTTTTTATTACAAGGAACGCCTAACAAGCAGACAAGAAGAAGGTGCTACTTACAAAATTAACAAATTCCAATTGTATCTTTCTGCTTTCCCTGACATGTCATTCAGGACTGTTGGGGTGTGTGGCAGCAGAGCTTTATAATTACGAACTGAAAAACAATAAAAAAAAGTTAGTTAAGTCAGAGCAAGGCAAGCTTACTGACGAGCGTTGCGCTGGTAACTTTTCTCTCGTGTGCGTATGTCATGTCAAATTTTATTACGTCTCTCTCCTCTATAATTAAACTATCATCTATCCTGCCTCTTCAGACATTATCCTCTCTTTTAATTTTTATAGCAGCATTTGTTTGAATTAAAGACTTGTACTTACTTAAAGGGGAGGAGAACACTTTTTTGTCAATAGTTATGTTTTCAACTTGATTGCAAAAAAGATGATGAAATTCTTTGTCTCTGCCCAGTCCTTGTTTGCTTCTCAATACACGGTTTTCAGAAATGTCTCTATAAAGCATCTAATGTGAACAGGAAGGAATATTTTATGGTTTCCTTTTCGGGATGAAAGATGACTGGCTTTTGAACAATAAACACAAAGAAAACAATAAAGAGAGAACGAGTGTATTTATTTCGCCAGTGATTGCGATGGTTAATGGCTACAAGTACAACTCGACATTCTCGATATTTGTGTATTGGAATCTGTTACTTACTTATTTTTACGAGATTCGGTGGAGAAGAGAAACCAGTGCAATTGTGAAAGTGTAGTAAAAATTTTACAATAAAACTGCAGGCATCGTTATTATCACATACCTAGTTCCATTTTGATTACGGTTATTATTATTATTGCTATCATTATATAATTCGTCCTGCACCATTTCACGGTCTTTTTTTATATCCTGTCAGTCAAGCCAAGGAATGCCTCCTCTTTATTGGTCATCCTCTTCTGCTGAAGCGCAAAGATATAGGTAATATAAAATAATTTCAGCTTTGGGTAAATAAGCAATTTCCCTGCAATTGTGATCATTAAGTGGCTTTGATGTGATGTGCGTAAAATAATGAGCTCACCATGACGGGCATAAAAAAATTCTATCAAGGAATACGCGCACGCATACAAATGTAAAGTAAAAATAAAATGTAATCATTGCTGATTTGATATGATATCAGGTTGCATTGCAGGAGAAAAGACGTCTTCCTTTAAAGCTGGGAATGGAATGAATGACGGTGCAGTATTCCGTTTTGGTTACTTTTGATGATGACACATTGTCGTATTCAGCAAAGAGAGTGCTTAACTCTTTAACAGTTACAATAAATACATAGCAAAGTAACTAATGACATGTCAAGTCTTCACATCCCAGGTTCACATGGAAAGTTATGATAGAAGCAAGCCTTGGCTGAACTGAACTGAACTTGGCTGGAAGTAAACGGATGCGATGCGACATGAAGGGAGAAAATAAAATAAAAAATATGAGGAGCCATCCGTCCTGCCGTTAGGTGATAGAAAATATGAAGAAGAAAACGAGTATTTAGATATACTATATTTAGGAGTCTCCTACTTTAGAAAACGCTACCGTTTCTTTCCATTTTCCCTTAACTCGTGTCGTTTTTTAGCGTCAGAACGAGGAGGTTTTTAAAAAAATGTTTTCTAATATCTTACTCTACAAAGAAGGATCAGAGGAGCAGAGGAGTGCAAGGAAAGAAGAGTGAGTGAGTGAGTCGTAGTGAAGCATAAAAGCATGCCAAGCAACCGCTATTACCAAGACCAAGCTAACTCGGGAGTTAGAATATATTTTTTCTTTTGATCGGTCGGTCGGGTTCCCCGGTCATTGCCCTCGCGTGACGTTTACCTATGTAATACGCTCATCCAGTACAAGCAACTTCAGTCACTAGCCAACTGTCGACGTAGCTGCATGCAGCAAGAAAAAATCTCCACTTACTACGTAGTAGATAACAACATTGAGCATTGAGCATAGGAGCAGCACCCGAGGGTAATATAATGTAAAACTTGCAGGCAACAAACCTTTTATAACTATGACATGACTATTGCCATTGCTACACACAACACACACATTATATCATTAAGCAGGGTTCTTAGTTCTTGGTCTTTCACTTGACTTGCTCGATTCCTCCTTCCGATTCCTTATAAAACTTCCACTGTGCTTTACGTTACTTGATGTTATTCTGGTTAAGAGCGTAGCTTATAACACTCCATTTTATCTCGTATCATTCCTTGAACAATTTTCTCGTTCCTTTGCTCACCCTTTTATGCATATAACGAAGGAGCAGAGAAATACATTCATAATGTAATACAATATCGATCAGAATGCCTGCTCCGCTCTGCTAAACTTCTCTATAAAAGCTTCTGTAAAATCATAATAAATGTTAATGCTACACAGTTTTATAGCGTTGTAGTAGTTGTAGCAAGGCAAGAAAAGCAACAATGTAGAAAGTAGTAGTAGGGACAGGAAAACTGCATTAAGCTTCGGGCCCGTATTATTTATCAGAGTATTGGGAGCGAACACACTCACAAGAGCGACGCACACACTTTTTTACTCGAAAAGTTGCAATATTCATCTTTTATCGAGAGTTCGATTAATGTATTCCATTCTATTTGAGAAGATAGACACTTGCTCTGTTTCTTCTAGATTCCATTCCGTTTCTCCTCTATGACCCAACCTGCTCTTTGTACGCATGCATAAAATAACGTCTTTCGTAAGTGTCGGTTGTGTTTTGTTGGAGCCTTTGCAGCAGCAGCAACTCTGAAATCAGATATGCACACGCTCACCACTGCGTTTTGTTTATATTCATAATTTCATAATCGATTTACTTTTTACACATAAACTGTTTAGTCAGTTTGTGGAATATTGATGATGCGGTGGTGGTAAATCGTAATTTATGTTATTCAGGCTTATGCGTTCATCGCTCGTTACATTAGCATATTATTTATCGTGACTTATTATCATTCGACAGTCAGTCAGTCACTCTCTCGTCTCGTCTCGAAGTCAGTTAGGAGTCGACAATGGAATAAAAAATATGCACCTATTAGTCCTAAAGTCACTTGTTTCCTATGCAACTGCATCTCCTCTGCAGAGTGGAGCTAAATGATAAAATATTTACATAACTTTTTCATGCCGTCTTTTCTATCTATCAAATTCTAATATTTAAAGACCAATTTTGTAATATTAAGTCAGGGTCAAAGTGATAAATCGAGCAAGTGTGAGGTCAGGTGAGGATTTACCACAGTTGCAGCTTTACGAACACCTTGCAATGGGAAACCGATTTAAATACTTTGTAGATTTATCTATCACATAGTATATGTAAACTGAACAATGACAGCTCCAATGGAAATGTCCATGTTATCTTTGTAGGTATAATCATAATTCTCCAGTTTTTAAATTGTACAAAATGATTGTGGAAAGAGAGAAGGCAGAGTAAAATAAGGATGCTATGATTTCCACACTCGTCTCCAAATCATGTAAAGCTGGTTCCCTTTTTTGTTCTGTTCATGCTCAGCAAGAATCAGAAACATTTCCGAGTGTCACATTTTCCCCCTTCATGGAGCCAGTGGAAAGTCAGTGGTAGCAGTCAAGTAATTGACTGTTTCTATGTGTATGGGAGCGTGTTTGGTTAAGAAAGCATTACTTGAAGCTCTCTCTCTCCCTTTTAAAGCTTTGATATGAGCGTGTACCACATTACATTAGCATTTGCTTCCTTTCCTTTTGATGGAACGGGATGGTAATGGTAGCAAACTTCGCTCCTGTTTCTAGCTGTATTTTCTCTGAAAATGATTTGAAGAGGATGCCAGCGGACAGGATGCCAACGCAATGCTCTTTCTCGCTCGTGTGAGTGTCGTTACAGGCAAAGGCATTACAATTCCAAAAAGGGGATGGCATAGAGTAAAGTAAAGAGTATGCACACTTTTAGCTCTTCCTAACTTTTTTCTTTGCTTTAGCTTGACTTGGTAGATTTTTTAAAATCACAATCTAGTGCTGACTTCTACAATATTCACTCACGCATCTCTTCTCTTCCTCACTCTCTCATCTATTTTTCGAGCCCTTGCCTTATACTGTACTACACTACTGCGTAGTTCCTTTTGCGTGTGTTTTTCTTTTACTTTCTTATGTAATCATCATCGTTGCTTACTTGAACGATATCACTCCACTACTGCGACCTGAGCACTTTGTGTACACATTCTTCCATCATCTTCATCATCACCGCCACTTCCTCTCTCTCTTCTCCTCTCTACACACACGCTTGCTTTTGGCTTTACTCAAGTACACGACTCATCTCATCTCCTCTCTCCACTCCTTTCGTGTTCACTTAACTTTTTTCTTCACTTTACCATTTCGATTTTCTATCTTATTGTACATATACATACATAAGTACATACACACATTTTGATTTTTTTTGATCCTGTCATGTCGCCTCAGTCATAATATTTGAATCTAATCTCGCCTTCGTTTAACTCAGTCGTCACCCGAACCTCCATCTGTTCACTTGTGCTTCAAAAAAGGTCTTCTTCGTATCCCTCCCAAACACTTTTTTCCTTTCCTACACTTCCTTGCAAGCTAGGCTTATCATTTTATAAGAATACCGTACGTATTACGTACACTACCACCACCACTTCGTCAACCTCATCCATAAAATGTATTTAAATACATTCATATACTACGTGGCTTTGGTATACTTAACTTACACTTGTTTGTACACTACCAGGTTTTGATATAACATTCACCTATTTCAAAAGTAGTTTCATTTCGTTCTTTATTTCTTTCTTTCCTTCCTTCTTATTTAACACTGCATTGATAAGTACACATCTCATCCTCATTATCACAGTTTTACATTACATTATTCTGGTTTTAACGGAAAGGTGCAATTCTCTACTCTATCATTGTGCGTGTTTAGTGTGTGCTAGCTGAGCGAAAATTATTGAAGGATATTCTGCCATGTCCACTCATCTCATCGTGGTAATAAGTAATTGCATTACTGCATTGTTCCAAATTATAATATAATATAATTTTGTCCTTTCAAAACTTTATCTTTCATACTTAAGAGGATTTCCCTAATATAATAATACATTTTTCTCTCCATCATATCATCCAAAAGAAAAGGAGAACAACGAGCGAGCTGGTTTAATCCAAAGCCTTTCTTAACTTTAGTTGCGTTTTGCTCTAGAAAAAAATAACCGCGTTTGCATAGTAATGAGGTGAACGGGGAATTGTATTGTGGTAATGGTAATACGCAGGTAGATAATCACCACCATTCTCGTCATCATCGTCTTACCTTTTATCATTAGACTCATCATCAGTGCATCTCATCCATCATGAAAAAATAGTGGCAATGCCTGGCTAGTGGAGCATTGTAACGTAAAGAAATTACGTACTCGTTTGCCTTGAACATTCCAAAAGGAAAAATATCTATAGCATGGAAAAAAGTAAACTAGCACGAGGAAAGGCAAGAAAGAAAAGGAAGAAGAAACAACAATAGAATAAAAGCACTGTTCTTAAAAGAACCAACTGGTAAACATAGGAGCAGTAATACGGAGCCAGTAAGTACAATATCCATAATTTTATGATCCACTCATATATCGAGTATATTGCTCAGGAATACATGGGTTTAGCTTTGGTATTAGGAAAATTAGGTATATGTGCATTCATTCATGCATAATATAGTCACGCACGCACACGCATTATTAAGGTATTATACATAAATACATACATAGCTATGCACGGATAAATATCTAGATAATAGATATTATACGTATTATTGCATTATATTGCGTTATAGAGGGCAATATTGAAGGAGTGCCTCCTCTCTTCTGGAACATACACTTAGGCAAAATAACAAAGTGGCGTGTACATTTTGGAACGAAGGAGGTCCGTGCTGGAGCAGTTGTTGTCTGTGGAGAAGAGGGAAAAGGCAGAGAGATGACAAACACGAGTAGAGTTTGAAAATCACTCGAGGGCATCCTGAGAGTTTTTATTTGAAAAAGTCTCTCTCACTCACTCACTACTCACTGATGTTCACCAGTTTTGAAAAAGTGAGGGGTTCTAGGAGAAAACACCATCACTGCTTTTTTGTTCTTTCCCAAAGAAGCGGCTCATCTCTGAGAAAGAAAGAGCGAGAAAACCAGTTAAAGTACACCTTTTATTTGACTAAAACAACATTCAGCCAGTCATAAAAACTCGGCATGTTGGGAATCAGGAATCAGGGAGGCTACTAGTTTACAGTTACTTTCAAACAAGGCAGCATGACAGAATCATATTCGTAATGGAAGCCGTCAGATCAAAAGTGTTGAGTAAAGAGTAGTTTAGATGCATGTACTGAAAGTACTACTGAGACAAAATACAATCCAGATACATAATTTTTTTGCTAACTGCTCTAATTTTGGTGGTGGTCAAACTTTAATTATTGGTTGTTCTTGTTATAAACCCATTTTTTATTTTTCAAAAACAATCTTGTGCTCATTATCATTTTAAAGGCAGTAATGATAATCACCTTTTAGTCTTCTTGTTGCACTGTACATTTTAAAATGTGTGTTTCATTTCTCTGGGGACGGGTTTCGACAGTTTGTAGTTTGGATTGAAAGTCATGGTTTTTATATGAACAATGAGTTAATTTCAATTTAAATTTATTAAAATTAAATCCATCGTGGACGCCTTTCTATAATGATTCAGAACAGGGACAAAATCTGTGGTGGCGGGAACTGTTTTGAGAACTGTGAACTGTCTTTGTTCCCCTGACGAAAGGAGCTTCACCAAGTGCAATAAAAATCGCCGACGCAAACAAGGCTCACTCGTGATGATGACTGGGAGGGATAAAGGTAAAATGTGCACAATTACTCGACAGCAACAAAAGGTACGTTCTCTATTTTATTTTAAATTATTCATATCCACCCATGAAATGTAATATAGCACGCCAACAATTTTATCTCTATGGGATATAATACAAGTCATGCGAAGCATACTAAAGGTCATAGTTCGTAAATATGGTAATGACAAACGGAAAATATTCAATTCACTTTGATATACATACAAAAGAGGCTTGAAGGGAGCGCGGGCGAAATTTCTCCTATTTCACTTGAACTGTCAGGTAAACAATGGGACACATGGGATGTGAGCACGCTGCGCAACGCCTAATATTGTTCATGAATATGAAGAGAGAAGAAAGGTCATGTCTAATGCCAACACCAATATTCTCCCTCAAGCTTTCTTTTCACATATTTTTGCACGTTACGACTTGAGCACATTGTAGATATGAGAGAGAACAAGGCAGGGAATAGGGAAAATACAAATACCTTTGCATAATTCTCCGCTTTCTCTAGATAATACATGAGGTTACGTTACAAGGAGAGATGAGAAGCCCCGATATTAACTCTGCCATTACAATTCCTTCTGTTTGTTTGCTCTTCATTGTGTTGGCAGTTGGTGCTTTGTTTACCTCTAATAGTCGTCCTTTCTTCTCTTCCTCCGTCCTCGCAGTTTGTCTGTTTATTGGACTTCTGTGAGATCAAGTCTCGAAAATTGTTCTAATTTCCTGACTTGAATATTTTACCCTCTCTCAAACAGCACAAACAACTACACGAACTGACATAGGCAGGCATAAGCAAAAACAACATAACATTATGTATTCTGTTCAGACGTTTGTTCTTCTCCTCTGTGTACACACATATTTCGTTTGTGCCAATTTTTTCTCCTTTTCTCTTGTTTCGCTTAGTTAATATCATAACTTTTCCCTGCCTTTTGTTACACAACAAAGGCAGAGAACAAGAGCGGAGTGGTGGCGTGGCGGCACCATCTTTGTCATTCTGAATTCCATACAGGTTGAAACATTCCAAGAAACCGGAGATTTCATCCCAAGGAAAGGAATGATAAAGAGTATCAATCTATTGAAAACTGAAAATGAAATGTAGGTAGCTGGTTCATGGTAGCAGCTCGGCTTTTTCCGGGTTTCGTGCATCTGCTCCAAAAAAATGTGAATTCCTCCGGAAACAAAGCGAGGTCGTGATGAGATTTTCATTGTAAGGAAGCAACTTCAATGATTAAACTTTTTAATGTACCTATCTCACCTACCTAGCGAGGTCAGTGTGACAGGCTCTGGGAAATGGGATTTGAACCGCCTTACACAAACTAACTAGTTGTCCAGGCACACTTGGCAAGCAATTCATCCATTTATTATTCACTACCTGTTTAACTGCTGCCTCAGCCTCATTTCTCATTTGCTAAATGAATTGGAAAGGAATTCATTTTTAACTTAGCCAAATCCTGCTACGCCCGTTAAGTAGTGATAATCATTTCATCCAGTAGTTCTTTTAATACCTCATGGTTAGGAATTTATGGCGAGTGCAATAAAAGTTTTGTAGTGACACGAGTGTTTTCGCAGCATGTGGCATGCATATAAAAAGGTGAGCATGTTTTATCATCCAAAATCATAATATCCCTTTTCGAAAAAAAATGTTCACTATGCAATGTAATGTGTAAAGCACATTGTAAAAATCACATTTAAGTACGACTCATCTTTCATTTCAGCCACACACACGTCTTGCTTTTAAACAAATTTTTAAATAGTTAGCTTGCATCACTCTTATCTCACTTCAACCTCTCGTGGTAGAATTTTTCTTTTTTTCCTCTCTCTCTCCCTTTGAATCTCTGAATCTCTTGAAACTACATTTTCACGTAGTTTAGACGACAACACGACAGTTGTTGATGATGATAAGGATGAAACATTCATTTTGCATATAACCTTCGTTTAGTTGAGATGTATTACCTATGAAGCGCTGCAGCCTAACGATAGACATTATTTTAGTTAGTAGAGGTATTCATTACAAAGCCATTGACTTGAAAAACTTGTCTCGCTCTCACTTCACTCACTCAGTTACATACAATCACAGTTGAAAAACTCGGAAGCATTATCAAGCCATGTTTCTCAGCATCAAACGATTCGTCCATGAAAAGGAGTATTATCATTATCATTACTGTTAGTACACCACATTTCGTAGGATTACCTCACCTTTTCAATTTACACAGGTTGCTGGCGTACATGCAACCTGCAATTACGTTGACAAACCATTTCTTTTGAACTCTTCCAAAAGTGAGCTACTTTAGCTCAGAGTAGAGACGCACTCAAGGCGATTCCAAACTTCTCGGGGGAACAGGAAGAGCAATGAGAAGTAAAAAGTTACGTACAAGAAAAGACTTGCGTGTTACTGTTTGGCTTTGGCTTGGTTGTTCAAAAAATAGATTTCAAAATTTAGTTTGAAGAAGAAGAAGTAAATAATTTATTATTAGTGTTACATTATGAGGCGAGGACAATGACGGTGACGATCATAAGACTCTCTTAGAATATTATTAGTTTTAAGGAACACCGTGTGGGTTATCTTGATAAAGATATCTGCCTTGCCTGAAAGCTCATTAGTCGATCGAATATATTGAATATAATATTATAAAATAAGAACCTAGTCCATCAAACTAAATATTAAACACACAGGTTTTCTTTTCGTCGTAATTCATACTTCTTTATCTTCTGATTTCTACTTACGTCAGGAGTACACGTGTCAACTGATAAATGAGTGGTTGTCTCAAAGAAAAATTGTCCCTTTAAACTGAGAAATGTAATTATGCTGACATGCCTCTTATTAATAGTATCGTATTAAGCATGATATAGATTGAACGAAAAAAATAATTAGAGGGGGAGTGACGAAATATTAGTTGCGTTCCTCGTTTCTGCATCTATGCTACCAATCCGCAATCGTTTTTCATTCAGTCAACTCTTTTGCCAATAATATTTATCAACAGATTTCAGCCAACTTTAGTTAGTTACTGTTCATTCAAATTCTGCATTTCACAAACCTATGTCAACTTAATCTTCCATAGGTATATTTTTTATCTTTTAGTAGTAACCTAAACGAAATGATATTAAACATGTTATCACAAACATATTACTACTGCTTGAATTTTTCCCCCTTTTTTTCGTCAGCGTCTTTGCTAAAGCTCGACTTGCTTTCGAATAAATTGGCAGCATACACTTGTGTGTGTATTTACATTGTGCATTATCATAATCATGATGCACCTTCAGATTTAAATAAAAAGCTAGAAATGAAAAAAATATTTCGTTAATTTCAATAAGCGGGAAATGAAAAAGAAAGACGTGCCAAACCAGATTAGGTTGTCTAGCAAGAAAAAAAAGTTGAGATGACACCGGCATCGTATCGATACTATCAGTACGACATATTGGCAGATGATCTTCATGTCAAGATTGTCATCATTATGTGTACATAGGTAGTCATCTACAATTGGCATTCGCACACAGAACAAAGGACAATTTTACATTCAAAATTCAAAAATGGTATTGGTTGGAATTACAAAATAATAGTATGCACATAAAATCAAGAATTCTCGGAATCAAGCAGTGAATAACCTAGTTTTTTTATAATGCTCCCACACGGCCAGACAGACGACTTCGAAAGTTTGGAAGCCAGCTTTCAAACTTCTTCAGCTTTGAGCATACTATTAACGTCTTAAATTCCAATTCCATTTAAAATCGTATTTTCGTCTTTGAGAAATTGTCGTCGACTGACGCTACAGTGTCGGTGTTGGTCTTTTCTGGATTTAGTAACATTTTTGTCCTGCTCCAAACTCAAACAAGTTAAGTTTTTCTAAATGTGTATGAAAGAAAAGCGAAGCTGCACAATTCCACATTTCTACGTAATCACATCAATGAGATGAAAGCACAGTTGATACTTATCATGATGCTAAGAGGCAGAAAGGAGGAAACTTAACAAGAGGAGCGCCACAAGGAGAACAACAGAGAAAAGAGTAAGTAGGCTCAATGACTTTCGATTGCATCCACCACAATGGTTACATTCAAGTAGGCTGTGAATGAGAGACTCAGTTCACTCGCTCAGACAGACAGATAGACTCTTGACTTTCTGCTCGACATTATATTTTTTAAACTGACTTGATCATAGACACGATCATGATGATTATTCTTGTGAATGTTACAGTCAGAATATAGGTTTATTCTTGTACTCTAATTTCTCATCTCTTCTCTAACGAACTTATTAAGCGCGATGAGACGACGACGTCGGGAACAATTTCCTTTCCAACGAACGAATACAAAATTTATCAGACAAGACAACTGAATACATTACACATGTGCATACCTACACAAGAAAGTAGTGAAGTAAAAAGAAGAAGAAAAGTTGTTGACTTTAGGCATCGTGAACTTCTTTGCTTTTCCATTGCATAATTGAACAGAGGAATGTTTAGGATGAAGAGTGCCAAAAAAATTGGTGCTTGTGCTGATGTTTTATTTTTTATTTATGAAAAGAGCTTTATTTCGTACTCGTCCAATACGTATTGCATTCCAACCGTAAAAAATCGCTTCATGCCACAGCAACCTTACTAATACTGTACAACAAAACATATTTTTATGACGGAGCAACTTTCCATTTACCCGCTCAAGCCAACTTTTGTAGCGCCATTAAAAGCTCTTTTATTGTGACTTTATTGCACTATTCATAAAGATACTCCCGAAGCGGTCAGCTCAACTCAGTTCTAATAATTTTGGCGGGTTTTATAGCTGCAGACCATGTTGCCACAACCCGCTACTCCATTCCAATTTACATATTCCGAAAAAGTTGTTTCACTCACTGATGAAAAAATGTAGCTAGAGAAACGAAGATGCGGATGGTAGGAGGGCACGAATTTATGATATTTATTATTACTATTTTTATTACTTTTGTAACTAGACGAATCCATACTGAAATCTCTTTCCATTCATACGTTAACGTAATGATATGTTAGTTATTTGTTGGACATGAGCATGGTCGGGTGACTGTATGAATTTGCAGTAGGAAGCAGCTTCCAAAATGTCTGTCTGCATTCGATGGTTAGATGAGATGAGTTGAGACCCGAACGGATACACCAGAAGGTGTACAGATACCTTCACCAGAAGGTGACCAGAACAAGTTCCAGTCGTATTCATCAGTCAGATCATTACACAGAATTCATTGGGTCCACGGGTCCAGTCCATCGTCGTTCATGAATATTAAGTGGAGGAGGGATAACTTTAGCTTTAGCTTTATCCGTGTCGCTGTGAGGCGTGCGAGGTGGTAGTAGTAAGTGAGTTGCTCACTAAGTTCGTTCCTTCTTGTTACTTTCATTACGAGAAGAGCCATTTATCATTGCACAGACACGTGCATGATGCATGCACCTATTTAGAGAATAAAATACGCTACATTTACATAGCTGTGTTAAAAATGCTGATGTGGAGGTTATGGAGCGCTCTGATCATTTTATCTTCTATCATGGATGGATTTACATGCCATTGTCACTACTTCAACTTTCGCTGGATAATTTTCTCAAGTTGATTGTACCCTGCGTTTAGTACTTAAAGAGCGGTTAATCTTTTTATAAATGGCCATTGGCTACTAGGAGGATGATTATGAAGAAGGCGATAAGGATGAAAGTTCAAAGCTTACACATTTACTAACCGTCATCGTATCATCGTCCACGTTCTGCATGGCTTGCCAAAAAATGAATAAAAAATCAGCATGGTCAGAGGGCAAGCATGTCAAACAAGCCAAAAATACATTGATACTTTACAAATGGTGAAAAATGAATTTCATTACACTCCAAGTCGAAAGACTTTGGCTATGGCATGAGATTAAATGAGTCTTTTTTCTCTCGCAATCTTTAAAACTACTCTCTGGCTTCTGACAATGGCTGTCAGTGTGACATTTTGTGAAGTGACGTGTCCGTATTTTATGTAAGCGGAAAACCGATGTACAAGAAGTTCAAGTACCTATGTTGAATGTGAGATATCTTGGTAATAATAGTAACAATAAATGGTAGCAAAGCCAGCAAGCAAACGGCAGAAGCATCAGTTAGTTAGTAGGACTAGAGGTTTAGACGGGAACGAGAAGTCATTTTTTCCCGTTCTATCCAGCACAACCAGATGCAAATTGTTGAAGAGTTCGCAGCCAGAGCAACACAAGAAATGGCGTTTTCTTTTTCTTTAGTTTCTTTCCTTGCTGAGGAAATGCTTGTTACAATGAGTACTTTTATTTTAGAAAATTGTTAGGGAAACCGGGTGATTTTTTCAGCTTCGAGGAGAAATTGAAGAAGACAGGGAAAAAACCTGTTTTAAACATGTAGAAAAAGCCTGGAATGGAATATTGGTAACGTCTAACCCTATCTATGAATGTAATGTGTGCATAGGTAATTATGCATTAAAAAAGATTAAACTTGTGAAATCTTCTTTTCTTCTGGGGCGATACCTTACTTACACTTACAATTTACATTGCCTGCCAGATTATACCTTCACGCCTTATCTCGGTGTCGTTGATTTTTCTTCGTCTGTTTCTAGCGATCAGTGTGCACACTCAGTCAGAGATAGAGAATCGAAAGAGGTAAGAAGTAATAATAATTGCTTTTCGAGAGAATAACTAGACAAAACTGCTGCATTTTCTTCTTTCTCACTCCGCTCTGCCTCCTGTTATTCTGGCAGAGAGCAATGGCTGACAGAGACTTTTTCTTGTGTGGAAAAAATCTAAAAAAGAGTTTGAGCAGGCATTTTTAAAGACTACTAAAAGTGGGACTGATGTAACTCTTCAGAAAAAAAGCAAAATGTTTGGCTGGTTGGTTTTGGTTGGTTCATAGCATGCATGGAAATAAAGTAAATGAAACCATGAACTAGGAGAATGAGGATGATAATGATGATCATTATTGTTATTACTATTATTCTACTTGTTCAATTTCTGTGGAACCACAGAAACAACGAATGAAAATACAGTGAAACAACAGAGCAGCAGTATTAAATGCGACTAGTGACCAGACCAGGGTAGCTGAAATGAAATTTTCTTTTTATTTTTTTCTGCTTCGTCTTGTATGCAAAAAGTAGATTTTTTTTATTTCTAAAATTGCATTGTAAAAATAATGAGCACAACAATGTAACGTAACGTAACGTAACGAAAGGAGAGAGGAAACAATGAAATAAGAAATGAAAAAATTAGCTAACTAACCACCTTGTAATTATATGGTAGCAGCGGAGCTCCAATAGCAGCTCTAAAACTAGTTGGAGTACACCTGATAATAAGATTGCTAGGTATAAAATAAAATAAAGCTGTTCGCTTCTTCTGCTGTAAAAAATAGTAACGAAAAATGTTAGTCGCACATAATATTATAATGATACCATTACTTAACTTCATGACTTCTTTTCAAACTTTTTTTTCTGCTTCAGGATTTCCATTTGTACATATTTACCTTCCATGGATTTTTTTTTCTCTCTCTAGATAAGAGATTTTGTTTTAGTAGAGGCATAGAGGGATTTTGAGTAGTATTGAACTGAATGTGATTTGAAGATTTGTGTGTGGAATGGAGTAGAGTGAGATTGAGCACATGCAAAATGTAAGCTAAAGCCTTATCTGTCTTTAACGATGGCACAGATAGAGAGAGACAGGGAGAATGCGACTATGAGATGAGATGAGTGCCAGCTTAGTTAGCAGATTGTACACATTGTCAGCATTTCATCATTTAAGTGAGTAATGGAACGGGCATACATATATTTTGAGAGCATGGATGCTCCTGCCTCAGTTGTGTTAGGGACTGGCACGCCGCATTATTTGCTGAGCTGTTATTTCTTCAATTGGTAGTCTTCTTTAATTTAAACTGTGGTGTATAGAATTTAGTAGGGATACGAGAGAATTACCAGGAACAAGTGCAACAAACTTCAAACTGGGAAAGTGTCGAATTCTAGTAAAACAATAGAAGTAATTGAACTTTTTAATGACAATTACGTATTCATTCATCATACTTTTGATTGTCGAGCTGAGTGACGAGAAGCTTAACGGACAAGGGAGTCTTAAAGTAAGGCAGGTGACAAAGCCACTGTTTCATTCACCTCACTGCACCACTGTGACGAATTACTTGACCATAAAAAGTATTAAAGGATATCGACTGTGGTAAGTGATATAAAAAGCGTTACTTATTAGATACCATCAATATCTAAATTTAATTATCCATGTTAGCTGTCCCATTCAAAATCAATTATATTAACCACACAGTCCGTCCCGTGGCTTCCTTCCGTTCGCTAGTATTCAAGGAAAAGCTGCATTTTATCAGTTTCAAGTACTCTTATTATTAGTTGTAGCTACAACAATAAAATCAGAAATTACTATGTGCACCGGCGGCACTAATGGAACCAGCGCCAATTAACCAACTTCACATACGCGCTGATACGAAGCCAGATTCTTATACACACATCCTATAATTATCGTTATCGCTTTGCCCACATTTTTATTAGTTAATTACACAATATAGCATTATATAATATAAATAATGTGCTCGTAGTTCAGCTTATTATTTTTTTCTAGTTAATCTAGTAATGTGAGAAAAGCAGCTTGCTGCTTTGGCATTTTTACGGCTAGCCAAAAAACTAGCTGCGATCCGTTTTAGTCATAAAAGTAACTCTCCCTGGTTTCGGTGGAGAGGCACAATATTGCAATTTTCTTTTGAATTCCTTTGCTTCTCTTCTCCTGAGGAATAAAACGAACTTTGTGCCTCTCTCTCTCTCCCTCATTATTTATCCGAAGGTATTATTGTATTTCTTTCTAGCACTCACTTACTTACTTTACGGGAAAGTGCTTTTTGGAGCGAAATAGAGAAAGGAGAAGCGTAATACAAGCTAGAGCTAGGTAATGCTTAAGTATTACGGCTACAGAAACAGGCAGCTTCCCAACGTAGAGTTTGCACTATTGGAATGCTTGGTACTGCTAACTGTAAGAAAAAGAAAATCATTAATGGTGGTAGAGATAGGACAAAAGAAAGACGTTGGATGGTGGTGGATGGCGGTAGAAAAGAGGAGAGGAAAGTAAGAGCAGAAGCTTCAGCCTCAGCATCATCCCTATCATCATCTTTTCGGCATCATTATCGTATAGCAACACAAGAGTAGCAGAGAGTGGCCCGTCCCGCACGCGCACTTGGCTTACCTCATTGCAGTGGTAGTTGTGAGGAGCTTGAGTTTAGCTAGTTGAGTTTGACGAGTTAGTATATACGAAGCGTGCTTTTTTCTCTCCCCTCACTCTATCTCCGTGGCTGTTGTATCTAGAAGCTAGAAAGAACCTGAAGAAGGCAAGAAAATGGTTGAGTAAGCCTGAGAAACGCTGCCAAACGTTCGTTGGTATTCCACGGAGCTGGACAGTGAGAGGCAGACAGAGTTTTATTCATGTCAAAGTAAAAGTGGACCTTTTTCTTTCAAAAGCAGGCTTTCTGCGTTTTCCCCTTTCTTTCCCGTTTTCTCTTATTTGTAGACAGTGCACATATTTATTAGTTTGACCACAGTGTAAAGTGTGTCAGTTGAAATAAAATTATTTCCAACATTTTTTTCCCTTCTTTTATTCTCAAGTAAAAACAAGATAAGATTATATATAAATGTGGTGTTACTATTATTAGTACAGTTGTTGAAAAAGTTTTTATAGGTAGGAAATTTTTTAGACAAAGTAAATACGTGCAGGGCTTTCCCAGACGAATCAGTAGGGAGAAAGTTTAAGTTTTTTAGAAGGTTGACAAGAATGACGAGCGAGTTGATGCTCTTTCATGTATACATTTTTTGTATTAGTATTCCTGCTACACTGTCTTTTTCCTTCTTGGATCAGTTGACAAAAGGTATTTGACTACTTTAAGTGCATACCAAGCAGACGATTTTTTTACTGTTGTGGTGGTGGTCGTCTAGTTGCGGGAAAATCCTAGGTGAGTTGGACAAGTCACAAAGACGGATAGGATATTGTAGTTGACTGCTGTGTCCGTCTTGAACTTGTGATCGCATCCTCTGTGCTTTCTTTCCGATTTCAGCATGCACCCAGGCAAGTTACTCATTTCTGTTTCCGGTGTAAACAAGTACACATTTTTATCTTTCTCTTTTCTCTTTATTTCTGTTTACTCTAGACATTTACTTTTTTCTTCCGGGAAATTTGCTTACAAAACTTTGCTTCATTTACTTAATTTGTCTCATGAAGAGATTAGAGGAATATCGCATCACGTTTCGCATCATTGGAAGGAGTAATCCTCTTACTGCTATAAAGCATATTAATATTTTATTTGTTGTGTTTACCTCTTGTAACAGAATGTGATACAGTCGAAGTATCTCGTTTTGTATGCAAACGACAACAAGATAGTTTATAGGCACACACGCCAGCACACGAGTCCTAATTTAACTATCTTTGAGACTGAAGAGTACAAAAGCTGAATTATTGGCACTCCTCCAGTCTAGACGAGAAAAAAAACGAGATCACACATCGATGATGATAAAAGGGAACCAGATCAGAAAAATATTTACATAATATTTTCAAACCCTGTCATGTCAAATAACACCCTTTCATATCGTCATTTTCCTTTCATTTACCCTCTCTCACATTTTGTCCCATTTTGCAAAACATTTCACAAAAGTAGATGAACATGCTTCTTGTCTATCTGCTTAAATAAGTAAGTAAGACAGCGTCAATTTAAGTTGAGTGTAATGCTGTAAAAACTGCATTTTCCTGTCTTCGTATCTTTTTTTCCGTATTCTGACAGTGTCGTTGTTGTGAGTCTGCAATTCGATTTCGATATGCTTCCTTCTCCACCACTTTCATTTCCTACTCAAGTGGATTACAATGCTGATCCATTTTTGCATGCTTGAAATAAATACATGTGTTTATCTAAGAGGAAAAAATAGAAAGAACATGGATACGATAAGCAGGCTTTTTGATGCTTCTTAAGCCCATTACTATTATCATTGCAGCCCACAAAAATATGCCACTGCAAAACTGTTTTTTGTGTGCTGGCTGACTTAACTCCGCTTTATTACGACCATTGTATTGAGACAAGTTAAATAAAAAAAGAGAGGGTCACAAACAGACGCGTGCATCTGCTCATCCTTTCCAAGTAAAAAGACGTAAGCCCAAGCTTACCACATACTATATTGTGCAAATTCCGTTTTCTGCGATAACAACACCAAAGTAGTAGCAAACAAGTCATATATTTGCTGGTGTATCGTGTACCAACATTTTTTGGTCAATTTTTCCTACAAACAGAAGGAATGTTTCATGGTTATTTATTAAGAGATTCTGTTAAACAGAACAAGTAGCGGAGAGGGAGAGGAAAAAATTGGGTTGCTTTTTACAATACAATTTTTGTAGGATATCTTGTCCCAATTTCCCGTGGGATGTAAAGAAAACATGGCATAAAAAGGATGAGAGAAATGGAAGACAAGGCTCAGCGTTATTTTGTAGTTTACATGAATCGAGTCTTTTCTTATAAATAAAAATTGATCGCATACGAGGATACAAAAGACTGTAAAGTCTATCTAAATCATATCATTCGTTCGTTGAGTAAGCTTCACAGGGTCTTGTACTTGTGCGTGCTTTTCATTCTTTTCTGGTGATCGCTTCATTAAGTTATATAGAATAAATAAGATAATGTCGTTCACAAGGGAAAGAGACATGTTCACGAAAAAATATTGTAGCTCTACTTTGTATGGTAAAAAAGTAGTGGAGAAAAGGAACGAGGTAAAACATGTTTTGTTTACAACGGCAAATGTCATGTAGGGTTTATGTCATGCCGTGTGCATTTTGTTTCTTGAAATAATGTGGAGTTGAAATAGTGGTAATTGAGTGGTGGAGACGTAATTGTGGTTTTCCTTTAGTCATTCATTGAACAGTAGATTGAAAAGGCACACGATTTTCCCCTGTTATGCATCCAATCTTTTCGAATGAAAAGTTATTACACATAAAGTTGACATGTAAAGGAAGGAGTTGGTCATTTATCGGGATTTGGGTACATTCGTGTCATACACGATTTCCTGGACTCCCTGGAGATGGCTAGTCACACGGAAATTGGAGAGGTCAGCTTTGACATGTCAAGCGATAGTCAATTTACTTGGGATTTCCAATTCCACCCCGCGACCAAAGCTGTAGTTTAAGTCATCCGTTTTTGATCCAATCTAAAAGAAACAGGATGATTCACGTAAATAAGGTAACTTGTTGTGAAGAAGGCCAATATGAGTACACAGTAAAAGGTCATCATAAGCAAGGCACTGAGAAAAATATCAAAAGACAAGGGAAAAATATTGATATTATTTTGAACGTAGGTATCAACATTTTGTTGATGAGCGATGCAAGCATTCGGCTCGGCTCGTCGGTTTGTTTTCATCGAAGCCAATTTGGCGCTGAAATCCTGTGTCCAGTTAAATTGGACAACTGGTTTAGACAGGCTAATACTTCTGGTGTGGCGTGATGATGGCAGCGATGTCCGTCCGTTGCAAGTTTGGTGGACTGTGTAAGCTGATATATAATTAACTCATTCATTTAGGTTGCATTGAAGCTGAAACGTTTATTGGTGAAGAAGGCTCGCATACAAAATTCATTGTTTTTAATTCATCATTAGAAAAAGGGATAATTGAAGGAAAATAAGTGGCGTTTGTGTACACAGTACTGAAAATAAGTATTGACTGTGTTTGCGTACCTAATTGAGCATGAACAGAGAAACCGTAGTGCCTCCTTCTCACGCTTCCCTTTTCGCCACTTGGCCTAACAACAAATGAAAACAAAGCTTGCATTTCCCTGCCTCGCTCGTCCCTTTTCCTCCCCACGAGACGCGGCTTTATTTAGGGTTCACAACTCACAATTGGGTTTCGCCTCCATTCTGCAAAACGTTTTTTGGTTTTCGCGAAAACTCGTCAGGGAAAAGATTTTATTTAAAAAGGAGGGAAAAGCTTCTGGCTTTTATACTTTAGCATTGTACCTTGGGGAATACCATAATATTCATACAAACATAACACATTTCAAATTCAAAGCTGTTGCCTGGTGCCTCTCGTTTGCTTGGCTTGGACCAACAACCACCGAACCAAAAACCAATTCATGAATAATCATAAGATTGGCTAAACTTATGAAAGAAGCAGAGCGGGTAAAAGCAGACGCTCCTGTTGGAAGCTACACAAAAATTACTCTTATATTTCATAATCTTCCACCTACCTGACTGCTTTAGCTTCTACTGCCATTTCTGATTATTTTTATTATTATGATTATTTACAACTGTGTGTTTAAGTACGCGATTGGTGATTTTTTTTCTCTGTTGCTGGTTAGCCAAAATCATCGTCGTCAACGTACAGCCACACACTACTCTTCTTGTGGTTTGTGCTACACAACAATTCCACTGGTAATAATCATAATATTTCCATCCACTATAAAATAAAACTAAGAACAAGCGATCATGTATATTTTTCGTTGCTTCGTTTTTTCATAACCTGGCAGACATTGCGTGCAAAGCCACTTTCTTAATTCCCTTCTGCAACGAACTTCCAAAGGGGGTGTTCCTGAGTGGTTCATTGCATGAGGACTTTTTCAGTTTGAAATTTTCGCTCTTGTTACTTCTGTTTGGTGTGTTAGTTGGTAACCCTCAAAAAATATTTTTTCGCCTGTTTTACCTATTTTATGTATGTAGACATGCCAGATTTTACGACTTTACATTTCAAGTTAGCTTAATAATACAACTAAATTTTTTGACTCTGGTTGTATTTCATTTTTAAAAATAATGGAGAATTTGACAAGCGGACATGGTAATGGTGAGGTGGCTGTTGTAAAAGGGTTATTTTTCGTTTGCGTTGGAGTTCTTCCATCAACCAAATCAAAAACCGGAATAGAAGTCGAGTGAGAGAGAGCAAACTAATAACAATAACGATAGCAAAATCGAGATTGCAAAATTTGATAAGGAGACCAACAACGTGTACGTAGGTAGGTGTAGCGTCAGTTTAGGATTAATTTCGTCGAGGGAACGAAGTGTGCATATTATTTATATTATTCAACATGTTCAATTATTAGCAAATGGCAACAGTTCTTCCCCTTACTGCTTAAACTATCAACCAGCAGCTTAGGTGAAATGACTCACCTTTCTTGCAAATGTTTTACCTGAGAGACGAAACAAGTAGTGGAACGTAAATGTTTCACATTATCATGGAGCAGTAGTTCATGCTCAGTTTTGTGTCTGATCCGAGTGGTACAACAACAAGCTTTCATCAACTATCGTGTAGCAACATTCGTCTCTCTTTCTTCGTCTCGTCTCGTCTCTGGGCAAGTTGATAATTGAAGAAAATATTTTGCCTTCGACCTCTTCTTTTTCTCCAATTCTCTGGGCTATTTTTTTGTTGCAAAAGAAAAGAAAATTGTTTTAAATAACTACGCGCTTCTTTAAAGTTGGTTTACAAGAATCAATCTCTTTTTCAGACTCCGACTGATTTTAAGTATAGTTTGGAGCATGCAGACAAAGAAAATTGCACACACAAGTCCAGAGAGACAATGGAGAATTCATTGAAAACTAGCAGACTTTTAACAAGCAGGTTGGTGATTATTATAGCTATTATTATTACTATTATCATCATCACTATGCATTAAAACTATTAGAAGAGCGAAATAATCCAAATATAAAGTTATTTTTTGTAGACGAATAAAATATGGTAATAATGTAAAGAAAGCATTTAGCCTGAATTGTTCTCGTTATTTTACAATAACAGCAAGAATTTTTTTACAAGTTTTGTGCAGTGTGCATGCATGTGTGGAAAACTATTTGACGTCACTGGAGTTGTTTTCTTCTTCTCTTTCCACATTTTTCCTGTGAATTGATCACACTAAGACATGTCTGTATATCTGTAATGAGAAACGCACACGGATTACGAAAAGAATCAGCCAACTCATTTTTGCATTGTGGTTTCTTGGAATCTAGTTAGAATTACTGAGTGAGCTCAAAAAACGCATTTACGCTACAACTTACAACCTTTACAACTTTGCTACTACAAAACTAAGCTACATGCTTCTAATCAGTTTCAATCTACTCGACGTCACTCTAGATAAATATTATCACTTCCAGGAAAAGATCAAACCTGACGGTTGAAGTGCAAGCATTGAACATCTTGACACTTTGCATCCATTTATGTACATTTTTAACATTTTGGTGACAAGCGAGCGAAGTTGACAGGCATGCGGCAGATCATGAAATGTCATTTCATTTCTATATAATAAGAGACAAAAACTTGTCTGTAAACGAGAGCACATTTTTTAAACAAAAAACAAACATGACATGTTCAAAACTGGAATTACTTGTAACACTTCAGAATAATGTCAGGCTGAGCTTAAAATTAAAGTTTCGGTGTTTATAAACTATTTAATTATATTGCTTACTTTAAAGTATTGTAATGCAATAAGAGCTCCGCATATATTATACATTTAATGTGATTAACGAAGGGCTTTCACATAAATTCGAGTTGTGCATCCTCCCACTCGATCGCCTGCTCTCTTCTTTGTGACGATCTTCCGCTTCTCAGAACGAATTTATCTTTACACTTGTCTATTTTGGAAGCTGCAACAATTCAAAGACATTATTAAAATTTATGAATAGAGAGAAGCGAACATTTGGAATTGAAATAGCTGCATTGGAAACTCAACTTTTTCACCTCTGTTACATTTATCTTTTCTGCTACCCGACTGTAGGAAACTAGAGAAGAGGTAGGTATTCGGCTGAGCAAAAAACAGACGGACGAGTCAAAGTTTTATGACTCATGAAAAGGGGAATGGGTAGATTACTCGCATACGGTTTTACAAATGGAGACAAAAGTGGTTTTAGTTTTGAGTGTTTTCCTAGTTTCTCTTCCGTTCAGGTTTTGCAAAGTCGAAAAAAGTTTGTGAAATTGTGTCTCCTCCTTTTACAAGGAGACATAAAATACAGTGGATAATCATAGTTGACACAACTTAATGATGCGGTGTAGCCTTACTAATTTTTATGAGACACCAGATGCAAAAAATTAATGTGTTCATTCTGAACATAATGATAGGCAGAGCTATTCTTGAAACACGTAAAACAAATCCATAAATGTAAAGCAAGTTGAATTTGGGTTTTTTGTTTGTACAATGGTGGCTCACATTACAACGCATAAATTTTCATACTAAAAGACACTACTATGCGTCGTTACAGCAATTTTTAGTGGTGTACCAAACCAAAATACAATAAAAACGTACGCAACAATTTTTTTTACATCTTCATTCCCATAAATTGCAAAAGAGTTCTCATTTGTGAGAAACTCTGGTGAGCGGAGAAAATACATGTGTTGTAGTTGTAGCAGAATTTGAGTTGAGAGCATTGTTTACTGAGAATATGCGCTGCATTTATTCTTAGGGGGAGGTAAACACACATAATTTTTCTCTGTCTCTTTCAATATTATTCTGTCAGTTTCCTCTTTCTGGAGTGGAACGAGAGAGATGGTAAAAAAGTAGAGAAAATTAAACTGATAAATAAAATATAGCATGCCTATTTTTCTACACACAATTTTTATTATTATTCGGATGCTACGTTCTCTTACTCACTTCCACAGCATCAATTCCCCGTATTCCTTTGAAATGGTGATGTTGATGTTGTTGTTGTTGTGAGCAGCGTAAAAAAAGCGAGCGAACGGTCAGCTAGATTTTTAAATGTAGTAGTTCTCTTCTTCCTTCTCGCTTAGCTTATTTCATTTTTTTCAAGTGTACTCTATTATACATTGTAGGCGGTGGCGATAGAATCCAAAGGGTGGGACAACAACACACACTGGTGGTGTTGGTTATTATTTTCTCTCTTTTTTTGGCAAATTCCCCCCTTTGGAGAATGTTTCTCGGAGGGGTTCGTACGCCGATTTCTTGGCGCCAGGCAAGCCACCTCATTCGGTTCGAGAGAGGCATGCCCCTAGTAAGCAGAGAGAGAGAGAGAGAAAGACGTTCAGCAATAATAGTAATAATAATAACATGGTGGTAGTGAGAGAGTCATCTCTCTCTGCTTGCCTGGCTCTTCGCATAAAAGTTGATGTGCGGTGCGGTATAGAAGAGAGAACGGTTTGCATTTTCAGGGTTGGTATTTTTTTACCGTGAAGAAGTGTTGGCAAAGTTGATTTTATAAAAAAAGAGAGGAGCAAAAAAGCGAAATACTTTGTATACAGCATAAAGAAGCGGATCGAAAGAGAAATACCTACCCATGGTAGAAGGATGCATTGCAACATTGTATTATAAAGAGAAACGGCGCAGCGCTGTATTATTTTTGCCAGTTTACAAAACACATAAAAAGACGTATAAGGAAATATGTAAACAGATTGTGTACCTATTCTCTCTTCTATCTCTCTCTTATTTCACAGTGAAAAGAGTGGAGCGGAGCGCAAATACAATAAAAAAGTAGAAATAATACATAGTTGGGAAGGCGTGAGTTTCATGTGTTCCTGGGGATCTCTCTTTCTCTCTAGCTCGGCTATCTCACAATTCGCAGTTATTGCAAATGCTGAAAAAAAGCACAAGCGTAGCTGTGGCAAGAGAGCTGAGCTGAAGCAATAGTTTGGATGTGGCACCACCAACCAACAAGCAACGTAGCATAATCAAAAGATAAGAGCGATGGTTTTACAGGGAGGCATATAATGGAGAAGTGAACGCTGCTCTTGGTGTTATTGGTAGACGAAGTTTCACCGTGAACACATCATCGCATCGCGATCGTCCTCCTGCAAAAGTAGCATAGAAGGAGCCAGGGAGAGAGAAGTCAGTGTTCTTTCTGATATTATTTCAACTTAGTCATAGTTAGAGGAAAAAGTTAAAGTCTTTGAATACATTGTAGAGTCGTTGTTGGTGGAGCGAATTGAGTTGAGCAGTAGTGGTGGCATTGGCTTGAAACGGAGTCGCATTACTTGACTAGCATATCCTTCCCGAGCTCTGATCACTCCACTTTGACTCACTCCCAATAACACGGTGAGGTAGAGGTTTTTCACTCTCCTCTCTTCACTGCATACTTGACTAGCGTAATATTTACATGGGAACATATCCCATTTCGTTTGGAGGAAAAGAGAGCTTCCTCAGGAGGACTGAACTGAACCAAGCCGAGGCATCACAGCGTCCTAACAGATACTCACGCACTTGACTTCGTCGCAGCCAGGCGTGTTTCATCAGTGCTCTCTCGCGCTCTCTTCTCTCTCCCACTCGCTCGCCTCAAGAGTCAAGTCAGTCACTTGCAGTATTTCACTACTACACAAGTTGCTAGTTTTGTTTGAGTTGAGACGTGAGTTTTTTCTCTCCCAACTTGATCACTCTGAGAAAGAAATAGTTGATTCCTTGGAGGCTCACTTACACACATACACACACAATCACACAACTCTCTGATAATATTTAATCAGTTTTTTCATTTTCGTTGAGTTGGTGGATCAGTTCTCTTGATTAATCGAAACGATCAAATAAAAGAATAAAATCGAAATGTGTGTGTGATTGTGGAAAAAAGGGAGAAAAGTCGCAGCAGCGTGATCAACTTTATGCGTCGAGATCAGCTTTAGCTGTCACACAGTTACCTAGCGACTTTGACTTTTAGGGTGAAGTGAGTGAGTGAAGAGAAAAGAAGTCAAACGTGAGTTGCTCCCACTTGTCTCTCGCAGGAAAGAAAAAAGCTTGCTCGCTCCTTTCCTCATTTCTCTTTTTTGACTCAAGCATCCCATTTTCCAAGTGAAGTTTGCAAAAACGAATTCTTTGTGAGATTTTTCTATTCGGAGAAAAAGTTCATTCATTGCCATGAGTCAAAGTGAAAAAAAAAACCTTTTTGAGGAGAGGGAAACTGCGTTGTTGCTGGGTTGGAGTTGGCTCAAAAAATGCTAGAGTCGTCGACAATTTCAAGTCAGTCGCAGTTTCGCAGTGGTTCACCAATTTTCACAGGCTCTGTGAGTGCTTGAATTGCCCCAGGAATGAGTTGGCAAAGGTTTTTTCGTTGCAGCCATTGGTGCAAATTTTTGCTCGCTTCGTTTCTTTCGTTCAGTTGTGTCCAGATAAATTTTTATGAACTTTTTTTTTCGAGAGAGGACTGTGAATAAATAATATTTTCGACTACCTAAATAAAAGAGGTATTGCATTTGACTGAGTCTGGTTTTTTGGGTGTGTAAGCAACTGGACGCCCTGCCACGTCACAACTCTCATTACGAACGTGACACGTCGTCGTTCTGATTTGGAGGGAAACACTTCTGATGTGTTCATGCAACCTACTCAAACACTCGCAGAGCTACCTAACAAATCAAAGAAGACGTGAGGCATGGACAAGAGTCAGTTGGAGAATTTAGTTTCAGTTTTAAAAAGTGTGGATAGCTGACTACTTCACATTTGACATTTTTCTCTGGAGAAGGAAAAAAATAACAAGTTGGAATTTCTTTTTTTTCAATTTGCAAATCTTGCTTCATCTAAAATTTCTAGTAGTGGTATCGTAGTGAAAGAAACTTGCCTTTTTAATCTAAGTTTTTCAATTTTTCTCCCCATCAAGAAAATACTTTTCCCTTAAATTTTTAAAATATTTATTTTTTTATATGGAATTGTATAGGTAATGTGGCCATATTTATGAAGATGTTGGTTTCCCATGTTCATGCTTCATCAGAATTCAAGGATTTGGAAGAAGACATCAGTAACAAGGATCGAATATCTTTTTAATTGTTCAAAAAACGGTGATTTTGCATAGGGGCGAGAAGAGGACTTTGGCGTTAATTTTTCTTTATCGTCAGTCTTTTTCTCTCTCCTATATCTGGCACCGAAATTCATCATCCACTTTTCGTTTTAAAAAGTGGAAAAAATCTGGTATCTCAGCCAAGAAAAGAAGCGTGTCACATTTGGGGCAATATGGTGTTCGGGACTTAAGTAAGTTGTGGTGCAGAAAACACGGAAAAGAACTGTCAGTCAACGAGGACAGCAACATCAACATCAACGCTCTTGCAACCCACTCATCGTACCGCATCGCATCTCATATTTCAGCAGGCAAAAATTGTGTGCCACCCATGACCAAGCTCATACTCTGTAAGCGAAGCAAACGTGCGCCGTAATTTTCAACTAGCTAGCAAGCATGCCAAGGGCAAAACTGTCAACAGTTTTGATGACATCTTGTGAGTATTTTATGTGCATGAAATTATTGGGAAATTGACATGGATGATAATTATAATGATTTCATGATGATGATAACAGTAATAATGCTTAATAATAATAAAAGACTTTTTGTTTTAAAAATGATATTGTTTGTTTCTCTTTTCTCTCCTTCAATCGAGTTTCTGGTCCATTCTTCAAAAGCGGACCCAGTACTTTGAATTTTCTTCGCCATCGTCAACACAGCATCCTAATAAATAATATTCATGACAAGAAAATAGTTTATTACATGATTATTACTTTGCAACGAATATATCAACACTGAAGAAAAATGCTTGGACAATGTGAGTGTTGAGCAGAAAATAAGTAATTATAATGGGATTGTTGTTATTCTAAAATCTTAGGCACTGCACAGATAGAAAGAGTACACGAATAATTATAATTCATCGTAATGGCAACTAACGTTAAAGTAAAAATGGGATTAAATAAAATTGCAGAGAAATCTGCGCAAAACTAAACTGTTAGCTGGGGTAAGCAGGGCATAGTATAGAAAAATGCGAGTTAGTGAGAGCCGAGAGCGTGCGCACGTTCATCACAGTAAATAAAGAAGCTTTACCGTAACATTGTACGGAGTTGGGTGCACTACATCGTTGCTGCTGCTGCTCTCTACCTAAAGATTTTTTCGTTATTGAGGTTATTGCGTCGTAGAGAAAATGGTTATACAACTGAACATAAGCAAGCAAAGTAGGAAAGGAACACGATAGCGTTGTAATAATAATACGCATATTTTTTCTTTTCTTCTCATTATTTTATACTTTCTTCTCTTTACATTATTGTTATTCTTTGTTTTGTTTTGTTTTTTATATAAAAAAATTGAAACGTAATTTTGAAAACGTTACTGCTGTCCATGCTTATTGCAGATATAAAGTATTTAGGTATTTTATACAATGTTTTTGCTAATTTGCTCAAGTGTTTCTCTTTTTGATGAAATACCGTTCGCCCTAGGGGAATTTTGTTTTTCTCTTTGAGTTTCAATGTACTCGCTTATTGACTCTTGCTGATGAAATTAACTTAACTGATGCCTTCTTGGAAAAAATATCAATAAAGAAAAACAAAGATGGATTTCTAATGAAACACATTTTCAAACACTTTGATCGTCAAATCGTTAAATAATCACGCGGCAACGGCATTCGCATGCTTAATAATTCTTTTAAGTAGTCAGTGTGTAGAAAAGGCAAGACATGAATAATGTCCCCCTCATTTCTCCTTTTTTTCTTTTATTACTGTTTATTTTCAACACCACTTGAACCAAGAAGCAGAATTAATTATGAAGAATTGCAAAAGGTGATTCAAGAAACTTCAAGTGATTTAATGAGCATGGGCAAAAGAGAAAAGAAAGGAAAGACGTTTTAGGAAACTGTAGCCAGTCCTCAAGAGTGGTGATGTTGACTAAAAGATGAGAAACTTTGGAATGGGATGGCTGCTTAAATCTGAAATCCTATTCTTGAATTGTAACGAATGACTGATTATGAAAGGATTTTCAAGGAGGGAGCAAGAATCCAAGAGAAAATCACATTTTCTTCAGATATAATTATAATTAATGTACACAGTGCGGACTCTGAGTTTGTAAAGGTAAGTGAGTGTGTGATTTCTTTTTATTTTCTCTGGCTTCTTCTCTCTTTCTCTGATTGTATTCAGGTAAGTAATTGGATGACGGATGGAGGAGCGCAGCAACCGCGAGACTTTTTCCTTTCTACAATACATTCACAAAGCGCTGATGATGTTTTATGTCGAAGCAAAGCCAAAACACATCGCGTCCAAAGTTGAGTTTGTAAAAACCATGTAAACGCAACAAAGTAAAAGAAGCCATGTCTTTCTGAAAAAAGTATGAATGCTTGTTCTTCTCTCAGGGTTTTGATTAACCGAAAATATTTTCAATGGATGATTGTATCAGAGAAAATATATCTTAGCAAAAAGGAAGACTAATAAAAGTCAATGTGGAATGAAAAAACGGGAAAAAAGCTTTGAAAAGTGGCAGCCCTTGACTTGACATTATTGTTGAAAAGTAAAAGACAGACTTTTCTTTGCCTATCTCGATATTGTATGGAAAATTAATGTTTTTCATTTGTATGAAGAATTCAGCTATATTTTTGTCCGTTAAATAAATAAAAAGTACAAATTGGGAGCGAGTCATAAAAATGATGTAAAAATCTCATTCTTTTCTTTCATTCTCCTTGCTGACCAATCACGCGTCAAGAACATTTTTTTCCGTTGGTGGCAAAGTGGAGGGAAACCATGTTATGTCCACTCACACACTCACACAACACAAAAATAATTCGCAAAAAATTGCTTAGCAAGGTTTGCTCAAAGAGTTTACCATTATCGCCATGAAGAGCAACATGAGCGAGCGAAAAAAGCAACGCTCTATATTTTTGCAAAGAGCATCATATAATCAGGATGTGGCTGTGGATCTGTGTATGTTTGCAAAAGAATGCGATGACGGATGATGATGTCGATGGGAAGAGCAGCGAATGCGGCAAGAAGCTGTGAGAATGCAAAACTGCTATTGGTGTTATAAAAATTGGCCGTTGACGAACTTTGGATATTACAACTCATCTCACCTAAAGGATGCTGCAAAAAGATGTTGTTGGTGTTGGTAACTGGACAAGGAGAAACAAGAAGGAGTTTCACCCTCCCGCTTGCTTGCAATCTTTCTCCTTTCTGAGCTTTCTTAGCTGGAAGAGTTCACCAACTTATCTCATATTCATTATGAGCATGTATTTTGTCATTATGGTCAAGATGAGCGTCCAGTGATAGTCTTCCAATGGCACTGATGATGATTAGAGTAGAAGAGCAAGTAAACCCGCCAAAAAAGTTAGGCAAATTGAGCATCTTATGGACGAGTACAGCTTGCATCTTCTGCCTGACTTGCGTAATTTGATTTGATGTGTTCGCTGGTTTGATGCTGTTCAGATTACGCTACGTTACATAAACATGGTGGAAACACTGATAGATATTATAATAATGCAAAATGAAATCTGTTGGGCTGGTCTCAAGCCAAACGGCCAACTGAGCAGTTGATGACTAAAAAATGGGCAATTTTGAATGTAATGTGAGTAGTTAGGCATACTGACAAGAGAACGCCAGCTCACTGCAATGCACATTCTAATCCCCCTGTGCCTATGACTCCTCTCCTACTTACATTGGTTCCAATTGTGTCAGTTTGATTCTATTTTATTTTATTCCTTCCACCACGCTTTAACCGTCTTGCAGCATATTAAAAGCAGAATTAGAAATCGACACAAAAGGATCAGATAAAATATGCGCTTAAGGGTTTTAAGATAAGGCAAATTGTAATGGGAATGTGCATAAGTTAAATCGTATCACATCGTATCGTATCACTGTTCGACTTTGTTCAAGATTTAATATATTTTCTCTTTAGTATCTGCTTGTGTATATTGATGAAGCAAGAATGTAAATCGCAAAAGATCTTTTCTAAACTAAAGCAAATAAAGAAATAGGTAAAAGTCTCGGCAGAGCGATTATCTCAATAGAGCGTACATTTGATAATCATCATGATAATGCTATGTTATTTTTCTCAAAATACCCGTCCCTGATCAACAAAGCAGAACGAGCGTGTTGGATTTTGCAATCTTGAAGGATTTAAGGTGGAGGAGTTGAAAATTTAAATCAAAGACCATATTATTCCGTTTTAGTTCCTCATCCTTAGCTAATCCCGGATTTCTTCAGAACTATGAAACCTTGTCGTGTCGGTGGTTTTGGAGTGTGAATGCGACGTGTTTCTTTTGCTCGTGTGTAATAGGCACAACTGAGGTTTTTAAATAATCTCTCTCTCATCTACAAGTCATCTTTCCTCAGCGACAAGGAAGATCAAGAAGGGCTAAGGTGAAATGGGAATACCACGCTCATGAAACATATTCCTATCGACATTTCACATTTCTCTCTCTCTTTTGAATCCACCTCGTCTGAAAAAATATTTGCATAATAAATGAGTTCGTCTGCCGCCACGCCACTTAGATCAACATTCACTGGATCTGTCTGTATCCATAATTTTCACAAAATAAAGTAGTCCTTAATACCCAATATTCGAGTCAAGTAAGTAATGGCAAGACTAGATGAGCTGGATAGAGTTAACCTGGGTGATACTTTCGGCGTGATTTGCAAAAAAAAAAAAAAGAATTCTCTCCATCATAAAAAGTGTGATATTCTCCATCTATTTTATGATCGAGCATCAAGAAAGAAAGAAAATCATGAAAAGACATGAGGAGGCGAGTGAGACTGATCCCGACGATATTTTTTTAACGTCCTCGGTTACGTTCACTAAAATTATCAAATGAATTTTTATTGATCAAGTTATAATGGGCTGTTAGGAAACAGTAAAGTAAAACTGGTGTGGATGCGACGCAGTCTCGATGATACAAGTTTCGTCGCTTCGACGCTATAAAACACGTGAGTACAAATAAATAAGAAATTTTTGCATAAATATTTATTTCTCTGAACATAAAGGGAAACTGGACAGTAATTAATGTCAGAGTGAGAAGATTTTTAAAAAGAATGATGTGGAAGTAAACGAAGGAGTGAAAGGGGAACATCCCACGATTTTTCTCTCAATTTTCATGCATGCATTAAATTTTATTTCAAATATTAATTCTGAACGTAAACAGAAGTGAATGCTTGTCCTGACTGTTCCACTCCTTCGTCGCCAGATTTCTACAATTCCGACAGAGCAATTTTCCTCTTGTTTCTGAGGCTGACTAGTTTTTTACCTTTTGACGATCTTCGTTGTGAGTCGAATAAGCCGTAGAAAGAAAGTCATAAAAATGAAAAATGAAATAAAAAACTAAAATCATAGCTGCGGAGCGGAGAATGTAGCGTTGGGAGAAAAGAAT
>VYYJ01000243.1:0-77622 GCA_021029165.1 Cyphoderus albinus
GAGGAGAGAAAATGAAGGGTTTGAATTTGAAAAGTGTATATTTAATTTATTTATTACCCTGAAATGTGTCGGAGATAATTTTTCATGGAGCAAAGCAAGACTTTAGTACAAATCGTAGGATAACGTTTATATCTCCTTAATTAAATTATTGACTACGAAAGACAAGTGTATTCAAGTAAAGATGAAAGTAATTTGAATTAAGGCAGAAAATAGAAATCAATACATCAGTTATCACTTGCTTCTTCGTATTTTTGTTAGAAAATGGTCAAATAATAATTTATTATTACGTACAACAACGTTCTTGGAAAAACATAAGAAAAATGGATTATTCCAACAACAAGGTGAGCAACCCGACTGACTAACTTACATGTTTCATCGATATACTTGTGTAAATAGACGAATTAAAGAATTATTAGCAAGCCACTCTATTCCGAAATATCATACAATATACATTTAAAATCATCCTTTTAATTATAGAAAACGTTATCGAGAAACATTGAGAATTTTCAAAGATTCTCATTTACTACTTACAGGATGTATTGAAAAATGTGTTTCATAATGATAAAAATGATCAATAATAATTTAATTAAATTATTATTAAAAAGTGTATTATTAAAAGATTACATTCTCTAATTTACATACTATTTAATTATACTACATTCACCTATTAATAACAATTAAAGGTGTTCAGAACAGAAATGTACTAAATATATATTACGTATGTATATAGTTTTGACGAAAAGACGACGATAATCAGACGCCGCACTCTTTCACCGCAAGATTCAACGTGTTTGAGATGTTTGGGAAGAGGGAAGCCTCATCCATGTCTCCATTTTTCCCATTGCTAACTGTAATTTCATTATTTCCGTTGTAGGTAATCACATTTCCTACATCAATTGTTGAGCCTCCATTTACGCCATTTTCACCGCCTTCCTCCATATTACGGTCACTTTCAGAAAGTGTGTAAGTAATGGGCGACTCATCAACAAATGCCGCTTCAGGACTCATTGCAGCCAGCTAGTAAAACCAATTTGAAATAATGAAAGTTATAAATTGAAAGTTGGTACTGCCAATTGAAAATATTCCTATTAAAATTTCCATATTACCTGCAAAAGTTCCTCCTGATGCTCCGTAAAGAAAATACTTGTTTTAGCCTGGATGTGATCCTCAATGCGATCAAAAATAATGCCTGCAATAATGAGAGCAAAAATAATAACAGGATGAGACAAAAACGCACACAAAACGTATTTTTCCCTGTTCGTTCGAGTCTCATAGTCATATGATAATGAGCCCGTAGCAGGAAACATTTAGTTTTGTTTGATTGTTAAACTCTAAAAATTACCATTCATGCCCAAATCTTTGAGGTATCTGATGTTTCCAACATCATTGTTATCATCTCCCCAGCAGAAAGCAATAAGACCATGGCTAGTAATGGCTTTCACTTGGGAGGGGTCTCGAAGAATATCTTCAGTGTGAACACTGAGTCCCTTTAAAGAGTTACATAATAAAAATAATTTGCATTATAAAATAATAATCATACTTAATTATACAATTTATTCCAGCAAACTACATATTTATATTATAAATTCTAAAAGTTACCAAAATTCCAGCGAAAAGTGCATAATTAATGGCGATAGGGATGCTTTGAGTGCGCGCATCGTGGTATTCAGGATACTTTTGGGTAACTCCTTGGGTCAGAAATAGTACAGGGTACTTATTCTGTTTCAGCCTTATCCTATTAATAAAAGCAATTCAAACATCATTATGCCTTTTGATCAGTAGTGTGTATGTTTAGTGAACTGAATGAATTTGTTCATGAAAGAAACTGACATGGTGCAAATATCTGGATGGAAGCAAGAGAAGACGACTCGTCGTTGACCAGCAAATTTCAGAACAGTCTCCAACACGATATCCAAATACATGTTTAATTCGAACGGATTTTCCAATTCCCACGACCCATCCTATAAGATTCACAACCCCTCCGGTTAAAATTTATAGTTGTACATATCTAGAAAAAAATGTCAATAATTACTTCCGTCACCTTTAGCTGCATAGTCCACTTGACTTCCACGTTGAAGCCAACATGAGCAGGCATTGTACGCAACGCTATTTCAAGTGTGGGGAAGGGGTCATGGTCATCCCCATGAGCTCCGTCCTCCTCGTGAGGATTTTCCTGGAGGTGGAACACCTGCAATTTTGTAAAAAATCATGTATTCAACTTTATTTTAATTCATTTACACAATTTATGCAACTCATTATGTATTTTGAAATGAGTAATAAAATAAAATGAATAAAAACTGAAAGGGATTTGGCAATTTTTAAAACCAAACTAAAAGTGTTTAAAATCTGTGGGAAAGTAGGATTTATATATACATAGACAATCATTTTTCTTAAAGTGTATTATTTATTATTACTAGATCAGTCTTAAGCCTTAAAATTAATTAGCTTAGAGTTAGCGTAATGATGTAATCATAATGCTATGCTTATGAAGTAACAGTCATGTGCAATGTTAAACTCGCGTGACACATCACAGGACTGCAAGTGTAATGACTTTCAAGTCTAAAAGCAGAAAATATTGAACCCAGTGACCCTAGCTATATTGCATTGACGATTTCAGCCATTATTCTTCTGATGTTAAGTGATAAAGCCAACCGAAAAGCCAGTCACAGCAAAATGGGACGCAACAAACAAGTCACTGCTAATTGCATGAAATGACTGTCCTTGAAACTCTGAATTCCTCGTCGCCTTCTTCATCCACAATTGATAGCAGACCGACTTGGGTTTTTATTAGTAACAGTAAAAGGCAACTCCACTCAAAGTTACTTATCATTAAAGCAAAGGTATAGAGAATTGCATCATTTTGTGAAATTATTTTATTATATTTTGCAAAATTTAAACTCAATGAAGGAGAAAGAACACCAATCACTGCCAATTGCCATGTTGGCAATTTTCATTCACATAAAAACTTTGTGATGGGTTTTCCAAATAGTTTTCAACGGATAACAAGTTGTTTTGCCATCACAATGACGTCATCATCAACAACAAACCCTTAGATTAAGATTAGTATTTTTTAAATTATGTATATATATCCAGTCATGCAAAGCGCACAGCGCATTTAGAGGAAAATGGGTAAGTATTATTCAAAATTGGATGATCATCAAAATAATCTCAAATCAAATCAAATCATAACAGTTTCTGCTTGCCAGTGAAATAAGAGGAAAAAGTGGGTGTTTCATTTTCATGTTTTTTAATCTTTCGAGTTGCTGATTTGCTGCACAGTGAACACACCTGCGCAGCAGAGCATTGATTCTTATTTCGACTGCATGACTGCAAATATTGCTGGAAATCATCCCCATCTATCAAGTACCACTACGCAAGACGCCAGGGTGGAATACAGAATGTAGAAGAGCCAGAGAGAAGAAAGAGAATAAAGAAGATAGAAATATTATCATAAGAATAATATCACCAAAGCTGATAAATAAATGCACATTAAACATATTCATTCATGTATTTATTTGTGCTGAAACGTTAAGCGAATCATTTTATCAGTTATTACGTAGCAGACTCTTATCAATTTCATCATCGAAACGTTTATGCTCAGTATCACATTGAACACGATAATATTCAGTGTTTACGCAAAGATCAGCATTTTACATTTAATTGCCAATACGTACAAGGCGCTACAAACGATTATGAAAATATTTAAGCTGCTTTCATTAAAAATATCGTACGATTTTTCTTTGCTCAACAACACTGATTTTAGGACTGTTCGAAATGAAATAAAAGATTGGTTGTTGTCTGGTTAAAGACATAATATTATTCATAAAACTAATCAATTGAGCATAATAGATTGATGATTAATTATTGCGAAGGCGTTTAATAGATTATAGTCGGCCGTATGCGTGAACATAAAATAATAAAAAAGACATTACCTTGAGTTCATGGAGCTGATTCAGGGTTAAATCCTTGACGGGAATCTTTAGGGTGGTCAACTCTCCTCCTTTTTTCGCTTTTTGGTTTAGACCGATATTAACGTAAAAGTCGTGAAAAAGGACGGGAACCAAGTCTTTAGATAGTTGGACATCAAACTCAACGAAATCTGCTCCATGCTCAGCCGCCTTCTGTAATGAGGCGATGCTGTTTTCCCGGATGTTCGCGCATCTAAACATTTATGTGAAACCCCACCACAATGTGTATATTGCATATCAGAATCATCTCTCTGTCATGTTATCAATTTCATTAAACATACTTTCTAAAGTTGCGCCCAGAGTTTCCAGCGCCACGATGGCCAATATCAAGACCTGTCCATTGATTTTTCCAGTAGCGACTGAAGCTAACTCTCATGTCACAGGATAAGTTTTTCAACGGCTTCACTACGATGTACTCAACTGAAACAGTTAGACAAACAAGTTTACAACTGTATTGTAAATATCTCAATTATTGCAATGAAAATCAATCAAAGATTGAATTGAATGCCAGCAAAGATTAAGAATTAAAAACTCAGATATCACGTATTTTCCAAGGAAAAGTTGAAAGTTGAGGGGTGAAAGTTCAACTTACTAGTTATTTGGCCCAACGGCTCCTGTCTGACACTAGTAATAGGCACAGTTACAAAACCAACAGAGTCTTTCAAAGTGCTCGGCAGAATATGACAGAATCCAATGTGATGAGGAATATCCTCATTTTTATCAGTATAGAAATCCATCATGTATGCCTAAGAAACATAAAAATAATATTAATTGATGAATAGTTAACGGTGTCGGGTGTCGCCTATCGATTTTACTCTTCGTCTTTATTTCTTACAAACACAATCATATAGTACTACAAAACCGAATTGCTTTTTTAGGAAGTGGATATGAAATGAAAAAGAGAAATTGAGCAATGACCTCAAATGACCTCTGCTACTTTTTGTGCGGTGCTTCTTACACTTATATCACACAAATATCACTTATTATTTATTTAATTTAATGTCCTTTTGCAAATCGAAACGAAAATATGTAAATGAAATGAGTTTTCCAGTTCAAGGAGCACTCCTTATTTTCACTCATGTTATGTCATGCTCGCATATCCTGTTTGACTCATTACAGAAAACAGTTAAAATAGTTACGTTACCTTTAATGAGTAAATTCTTTTGTATCATCCATGCATTTAAATATTGATTCTCATTTACTAAACTTATGAATGCCAAAGTATTCATTTTAAATTGCAACCACAATAAACATTCACTGCTTTATCGACAAATTTTATGACCACTTCAGAAAGAAATTATATGAAAGAAATCAGATTAAACTATCACTTACCACTGTGTGTGGCTGGAGGACTTGTGCCTGAAAAATCATGATGTCGCCTTCTTTGTAACTCTGGCCAAACTGTTGTTGCATGCTGAGTTGATTCTCATTCTCATTTAACATAGCCACCTCTACGATGGGCCAACCATGAATTGGCTCATCGCAAGCGGATGAAGAATCCTTTGGAAAATGGGGTTTCGCGAATGATTAAAAATGAATCTTTTTTCACTCTCTTCTTTCTTACCGTTTTCTGGCAATGATTAGAAAAATGAGAAAATCTTGTATTACCTGGTAATCCATGCTGTCAGCAAATTCATTAATAGAATTTTGGCGAGCCAGGTTCATGGATACCATCCGGACACGAACCTACATTATTTATTGACACCATTTACGACGCGGAGGTGCAAAATGTCATATCATGGCATACACACAGCCATAGAAATGAGTTGGATTAATAATGAGACAATGATGGTAATGATGTAATTATAAACATTTTTATTACCGATCTTAACTGATTGGCATTCGCATAGAGTAATAAAAGAGTGATATGTTTACCGGAGTATTCTTATAGCGCTTCCTCCAAAACTGAATAGGATTGTTAGAGATCTTGAATTGGACCACAGTTTCAGCAGTGACCCAGCCGTGCTCAATGGTTTCTCTACCGCCTTCCTCGGACACTCCAAATGTGGCAATGGAGCCATCATCCAGGAAGGATTCTGTAGATCATCGAATGTCATTCGTCTACACTCATGACTAGTATGACCCATTTTTTTCATATGAAGATCATGATCATGTTTGTGCTCGTTCAACTCGTCAAATAAGGTAACCACCGTTAAATTTCAGTTGTCGGATCATTCTGGGCTGGATGGCAGTTTCCCATCTGCGGACCACGGTTGCTCGAGCTGGGTCAGACAACCCATTCTGGGGTAGGTCTAAGATCATGCAAACAAAGTATCGGAATTTTATGTCCTTGCCCACTTGTAGAGCCACTTTGCCATACCAGACTTCTGGGTGATCTGCCGTTTCATATCTGGTGACACAAAATTAGTTTAGACTTAGTTTCAGATTGCTGAATCATATCCTTTTTTAGTTTAAAAGCATGCACATTGCATTCCTATGTCCAAATAAAAGCTTTGTGCCTAATGAGTAGTTAAATAATTAATGCACATCCGTGTTTGTCCCCTCGCTTTGCATAATATCAATATCCTTGAGAGGTCAATGTATGGATTCATAAATAATGTTTACTTTTGCACATTAATAATGGACAGCTTATTGATAAAAGAGCTGCTCTCATCATCATCTAATGACAAGAGGACACTTCAATTTTATATAGTACTCTGTTACTCAATTATTCTATAACGTACAGGTACATAATATGTGGTACATCGGGTGCACTGCATAACGTTCAGTTTACAAGTGGTAGGTATAGGCTGTTTTGCATGTATGGTGATAAGACAAAACTAGATAAATCCCACATTGCCCCGAAGTAACACATTATTCGTCTGCAGAGAATTCTGAAAAGTTGACCTAATGTATCTTTTGACATTCACTGAACTGATTATTTCCACTTATGTCTCTCCTCTGTCAATTTGATAGCTCAAAGGTGTGTTTTATAAATCATAATTTCAAGTGTCCAGGATTAAATTATTTATGAATCGTACATGATTGATAACACGTAACAAAATGTACAGTAATTAAGCTTCAAGTGGTCCCAAGTTTTCCTCAAAGCAGCTGTGATGATATAAACTATTAATATCTGTATTTAGTTTAATCGACTTACTCTGGCCTTCTTTGCAAGGGCAAGGCTCCATCGTGCTTCCAATTTCCAAGTTGGGGACAATTTCCCACGACACAAACTGTCTCGCCTTGTTTCGTGTTACAATTAACGCGAAAAACCACCTCTCTTAATTTCTGTGCCTGCGTCTGTGTCATTTTGGTTTTCAGCTTGCTGAAAAATAATACACAATAAAAATGTTAGCTTTAGAAATTTTATTCACAATAGACTTAGAAATCAAAAATATAAATCATAAATGCTTGACCAATACACAAAACTTGAGCCCCAAATTATTTTATCGACTTTCTCCAAACTGACAAGTTATAAACAGAGATTATTGAGCTTTAATCAATCAGAAATCAATATGAGAAAAATTAATTTTGTTCAACTGCAAAGAACGCGAAGTGGAATAATTTTAATCATGCTTTTCTTTTACTACTTCAGTAATAATAATTAATGTTGCTTTTGTCTGCAGCTGCACAATCTAAATATTGCTCTTCCTAGAAAATTATTGCAGTGGTGCATATTTCCAGGTAGTTTCACTTTGTTTATACATACATGAAATAATGGCTCTTTCCATACTCAGTATTAACTATTAATACATACATACATACATATAAAATTTCCTGCCCTATGGAAGTTTTCATATTGTAATAAAGTGGTGCCGTACTGCAGACATATTAATCCCATACTTAAATATTAAATGTTTAATCCAAAAGCATAAATCTGAATCTGATGAGTGTAAAACTTTATAATTCTACATACAGTACCCTTTCTTCAGTAGGTTTTAGCTATTAGCATCAAATAAAATGCTTGTAAACTTATTGTCATCATAAAAGAAACTTTCTGGGTACACAGAGGGAAATGAATCGTAAATAGCGAGAAGAAAATACTAATGTTAATTACTATAAACAAACTTTATCATCGTACAAGAACGGAAATTCACAATAAAATATTATAATCAAGCACGTTCTGTCTGGCAAATGAGAAGCTTTTGAGGATTAAACATTACGGAAAACTTTAGAACCAAATTGGGATCTATTTAGTTACAATCTTTATTTGCTTCTGTTTATTAGTTTGAAAGTAGCAGCAATGACATGATTTCATTTTTTTATGTTTATTTTTGTATTTAAGAGGATTATGCAGCCGGCCATATCACAATCACAAACCTTGTTTACTGCACAACTTGTTGGACCTCATTAACTCCTCATATAATCCTAGATTAATAGTAAAAAGTAAACACAACTTTGCTTAGATTAGAATTTACTTCTACTATCACGATTCTGATTTGAACTTGAGGTTAGATTTAAACTGCCCATTCTGAAATTTCTTCATGGAGAGACAAATGTAATAAACAAAGAGTAGCGAATAAAGAGCCAAGCACACTATCATTACAGTTTTGTAGATTTGAGAATTTGTGTGACTAGATGCTGTCGTTGCTGGCGTCATCGCGAAAGCTTTTGAAGAACGTCGAATGTTGACTCCTTAACTTTGAAATTAATTGCTTTATGAGCTACCTACAGCCCTACAACGTTTTAGACCATTTCAACTTCATTTTGTTTATCTAAAATCTAATAGTAAATGGTAGTTCAAAGTTCATTTTTGCTATTCAATCAACGCTACTACTATGTATCGTAATTTAATTAGCAGATTCACACTACTCCATTACTGTTCGCGCTAAAATGGTAATGGTATGGTAAATGGTAACCCATTCGACCGCTAACTCGACATAATGTTTATTATGGATGGATTTCACTATCTTCAGATGATTGCGAGAATATTCACATTTAGATTGGAAAATGACTTTACGCTTCACAATGTGCAAGGCCACAATGCCAAGGAACTATATCACAATCTCAGGTCTTGAGATCACGTGCACTTACATCAATCTTAGCTCCTCAAAAATATTTTAGCACTTTGATCTGGTGGTGGGTCCAGGCACTGAACTCATTATTAGAAATGCTTGCCAGAACTTCAGATTTTTCCACTTTCAGACAATTTTGTGTCACATGAAATTCTGTACTGCTATTGGAGATGAGAGCTAAGCTACTATGAAAATACTATTGCGAATTTTTTTTTGGACGAGACAGACGTCGGATACAATGCCAATAATGTTTTACGTTGTTGCAGTTTGCACAAAAGTCTGTTAATGCAAAATCTTGGCTTCAGTCAGTCTACTAAATTTTACCGATCCATTATATTATGTCCTCGAAAAGTGCAAACCAATATAGAAATTCACAATCTAAATTATAACAAAGTTTTCAAACATGCATTTACATAGGTATATACTGCATGATGTGACGATGTGAACTACCAAGAACATTGAGACACATTTTGCAAACAACTGTGCATTTTCACTGCAGTGTGTGTGACTCGTTTTCTAATCCGATTGCAGAAGCATGGTAATTGGAAACGATAAAATTGGCAAAGCTAAATTTACTCTTTTTTGCATACAATATTTAATACTGTACTCAACCAACTGTGTTCCTTGGAGGTTTTTTTACAAATTCAAAGCTGACTGGCAACAAGCGTCAGTCATGACATAAGACGTGCTGAATGCCACTATTCCCTAAACATAGATCTTCGTAAGCTATGGTATGGTTTACTAGGTTTATCACTAAGCTATAATGTGACCGTGAAAGTTGGATCGATAAAAGTAACCAAATCATCTACAGAAAACGTTTTAAGAGAGAGAGAGAGAGAGAGAAGTTCAATATGTTATGGACCAAGAAGAAAAATGAACATATCAAAAAAATTCAAGCTACACTTCTTTGTTAAAATGTAAAGTTGTCAAAATGAATTGAAATAGATATAAGAATTACCTATAAACAAACTTGAAGAAAGTTCAAGAGATGAACAAGTCGAGTCGTAGTATTATTATCTCAAAAACCACGATCTTCACCTGGTTCATCTCATGATAACATGATAAGTCTTTTGCTTTTTCTCTTTGTTCAAGAGTGCAGTAAACTATTAATGATGTGCATGTGGCTGCAACCAACTAAATATTAATCTTTCCAATTTCCTCTATGACGCATGCATAGATGATTTACTATTGTGCGACGCTTTGCTGAATGAAATAATTGCAGACATAATTATTCAAGAAAGCGCTTGTTTTGCACAAATACCATAATGGGCAGATGTCCGGGGAAATGTCCCCAGATGTGATGCTTTTATTGTTAATTTTAAAACACAAATCTCATAATCTCCTACTTAATCAATCATATTTAAACTTGTAAATTCTCCCAACTACAATTCAACAAAGTGAAATAACGCCCACCACCTACTATTTTAACTGAAATAAAAAATAATCGTATACAATACACTACGTCAATCTTTTGACGCCAGTGTATATCATTAGATGACACCGTCCATGTCACAATTTGCATTTACGCAGATATAGTTACATAAAAGCAATGAAACCAATAAACATTTATTTGTCAAACATTTGTCTTCTAGAGTTTAGAAGCATGTGCCAAATAAAAGTGTTACGTAACCGTTTGTCTGGTCGATGGAATTCATTTATGCATTATAAAGAAAATGATGAGTTTTTTCACAAAGAGTACAATAATGCTTGAATAAAAGTTTTACCGATGACTACTTTACTAACATTTAAATATTGTTCTCCCTAAATAATACATGATGTGTAACACATACCGGTTGAAATTGAAAACTAGACGTGATGCTGTCGATGTGATGGAGTGTATAATTTATGCTATCAGCTTTTTAATTGACTCTGTCGTTATAACTGAAATGAAAGTTTAATTGGTATTCAAAATATGAAAGTTATGTATAAATGAAGCAAGAAAGATAAATACCTACATGCGATAAAATAATTATTATATGCAAAAAATATTTATACATGCAAATTGAAATAACCTAAATCAAATCTAAATAACCTCTATCTATCATTTCACATCCAATTCAACCCTTCTATAAAAAATCGGCATGGTCATAAAAGAAGGACTGCCAACTACCCATCGAATGCGATCACAATTCATTCTATTTTAGGTATGCAGAAGTACCATTTTTATTTAAGAGAGTTGAAACTTGTAGCGTATGTATCTCTTGGCTCCAGGAAGTCGATAAAATAATGCAGCTCTTTCAACTTTTTATTACGATTCACGCGTAATCATAATAAAAATGTAAAAGCCAAATAAAATTTCTCGTAACATTTATTTGACTACTACTTCCCTAATGTACTTCATTCAAGTATTCAAGAATAACTCTAGTCACGAGATTGAACAACAAAGAGGAATATTTGCTTTATCTCTCTAACACGTGGAAGGAGCTCCCTCCGTAATAAGTCACAATAAAATAATAATGTGAATGTGAGCTGAACTCAGGTTTTCTCTTACCTTGTTGCGTGGAAAGGTAAATGATACTTTGGGTGTTACGTTACAACAGCAGCGCCTTTCAACACTGGAGATCCTTAAAGATATGTCACAATGGTTTTTAAAAGGCCAGTCAAGGTCTTTTTCGATTTCTCCTCTGCTAAATTCCCATTTTCACGGATATTTTTTTCTATGAAGTGGAACCCGTTAGGAAGCGGATATGGCCACTTTGTGTAGTAAAATTGTTTAGTATAGGGATAAATGAATAAGTCAGTTGAAAAGTTTAAATTTCAATCAGAATTTGCTTGGTCACTGGAGATGTCCAGACAAAAATAGTACAGCTCTCCTCTGATTTCTAAATTGTTTCGTGTAAGAATGCTACTTCACGACTAAACTGGGTCCGTACCATCAGACAGGAGAAAAAGCTAAGCTCCTTTTCTTCTACACCATCTCGTCACTTTTTCTCTCTTTCCAATACATTCACAGATTGTTGATAATGAATAATGAAACAATTTGGTAAACTACTACTACATAACCATAATGCGTGTATAGTTGTGTTCTCGTAGTAAAAGAGAGAATGGAACTAAATAAAATATAGTGTGTGTGTGCATGCAATGCTTTAAAATATTATCATATTCCTATATGATGTGATATACTTTATCGGAGCATCTTGGATATTGTAGGAACGAAGAACGAGCAAGGCACGAAAATTGACGAGTTTGAGGTTACTGTCGTCTTTGACCGTCTCTCTGTCATGATCGCATGCTTCTTCTGATGTTTATTATAGTGGTTAGCTTTGTATCTTGTGGTGTAAGGCTTTTTTAAACTACTCAGACATCGTAACATATCAAAATATTCAATCACTCGTCATAATCATTCATTATATTTTTTGTAGTAATGAGGGAGTACAATTTATTGGCTCCTGTGTAAAAATGGCTATTCATGTTCCATGCGTGTACACACCATGACATACACATTTTTGTAGCAATTGTCACTTCATGCTCTCTTCCCCTAGCACGACTTTCATGGTTTCCAGCGTAAAACGAAAACGTAGATTTCCAACAAAAGTAATTTCTCAATTCTCATCTAATCCAACTACACTATCTGTACGTTTGTGCATACAATACAATACAGAATCCAATGCACATGCTACAAAACGGATACTAAAGCACAAATATTCATTTTTCGTTTAGCTCACAATCCTAGGCTTGCTTGGTTTATCCGAATTTGATTTTGTACTTTTTAATTGGATGTAGGAAAATGGGCTTAGCGTGACGTGAAATAAATTTCCCCAACATGTTAGGCATCTATGAAACTATCAAAAAGGAATAAATTCTTGGCGGACTGGATTAACATTAAACTTCCATAAGAGCATATTGTTTGGTTTTTACCTTTGCCTCAATTCGGATCGATTCAGAAAACTTCGGACGAAAATGGATTGACATAAAAGGTGCAGCTGAAAACAGACTTTGAGGTAGGGTTAAAAGAAGGGTAAGCGAAATGAGGAAAGTAATATGTACAATAGCATACGGTGCTATTAAAGAGAAATAAACAACGTATGTATTCACACTCATAGTTTTAACAATAATTTCAGCTCAAATATGTCGGTAGTCGGTACGGTACGGTCAGGGACCCTAACACACGTTTCAAACAAACTTGAACAGTCATGGAAAACCAGACTGAACCAGATTTTAGTTTTTAGTCGATATTCGTTTTTAGCAAAGAATTACTTAAGCACGAGAAGTATTTTGGCTCAGTTTCTGATTCTCGAGGTATGTGAGGATTGTCGGACGTGTACATAAGCAGGACTGATTCAATGAATGACTGTACTGTACAACCAACACTTGTAGCGTGTAGTAAAAGAAATAGTAAGTCGTAATAGTAAATACCTACGACCTGTTATCATGTTATCGCATAAAATTTGAAATTGTCATAAACGCAAGAAACAAATAGCCATGCTAAATTCCAATGAGGCACAGCGTAGGCGCCATGCATCATGCTTACAAATACAAAGTCAAACATAATCCAGATACTACGCAAACGTTTTGCCTTTTAGTTTACAATTTAAACGTTACATATAAAACCATCAGTGAATAGAAAAACCAATGCATTGTTCGGCAGTTTTTCCAAAGAAACGACAATGGGGATGGGTTACTTTTAATAACAGTGGATTGGTCTTGTTCTCTGATTACACTTCCCAGCCATGTTCATTTTCAAAACCAGACATACGACATATGCAAAGGCATTTTTGATGTTTGTTGTGTAGCAAGTTGTCTGATCTGATCATTAGTTTTGCTTTTATTACACTTTATCAAAGAGACTGGTGGAGTCAAAGGGAGACTCTATGAAGCGAACCAAACGGTATTCGAGCTCCATGCTATTATATCATTTTGACCTATTTCGTAGAAAATTGCTATTATTTGGTTCTCATATAAAAACGAGACGTCTGTATAACATCTAAATGAAGAATGCAGACACACAAACCGTTACATGACGTTTCCACAAATGGCGTTTTTGGAACAGTAATAAAACTAACTGTAGAGGAGTTCTGCGAAATAATTCATTAATTCGCAATTCACAAAGAGAAGCACTGCCAATGCAGAATCTCATCACATCCTTTGCATGATACAATGTATTTTATGTACTTACTCAACTTGCTTATGACTCGTTCATATGAATGGCATGAAACCACCACGAAGTAATCATTACTGCTAACCTTTTCCATAGGTTGGAGTTGGAGATAGAACTGGGATGGATTTGCGATAGGATTAGTAGTGTACGGAACCAAACTTCAAAGAGGCATGGGTACCAAATCCACCTGTGCAGTACCGACACCAACATTGGCCATGATGCAAAACATGAGTCATTGATGAGAGAGAGACTGGAAGTTGGAAATGGGAGTTGGAAACATGTGATGCTTCCTTCCAGCCAACATTCAGTGTTTTTGTTGTTGCTGGCTTGGAGGGCTTGTGGAGGCGAATGAAAAAGATGTTATATGCCTATTTCCGTGATGCGAATTCTCATTAAAGGATTGCCAGTTATACTGCTTGCAGCAAAAATGACCTTTCGTGGATGGATCTAAAAATGGGTATTGTAAGACAATCGAGTTTCTATTAAATAGACAGACCTGAAAAGTGAGAATTTTCCATTTTCGCCACAATGGGGGTAAAGAGCCGACAAATCACAGAGTTCACCCCAGCTTTTGACGAATCAACAACTCCGTACGGATTGAACCAATTTACACCTTCCGCGAGATCCTTATCTGATATGAACAGCGGCTTCGAGCGTTCTTCGACGACTTCCTTCTCTGGCTCGAAGGTCTCCATCCGAATGGCGAAAACGGTTTTCGTTGGCGACGTTGGCGTGGGAAAAACCTCCATTCTGAATCGATTCTGCCGTGACATCTTTGACTCTGATTATAAGGCCACTATTGGAGTAGATTTTGAAATGGCGAGATTTTGGATTCTTAATGTACCATTTAACCTCCAAATGTAAATAAAGACAAACTTATTTAGATCTGTGTGAGTATGTGTCAATTTTAATTGGTAATCCATTGCTCATTTATTTTGGTTTCAATTAGATGGGACACCGCAGGACAAGAACGCTTTAAGTGCATAGCAGCTTCTTACTACAGAGGTTCTAATGGTAAGAATTTTTTTCTAAAACACTGTTCCAATTGTTCAAAAATTCAAACTGAGAGTGTGATGTATTTTTCAGTAATTGTAACCGTGTTCGATGCCAGTAATCTGGAAAGTCTTTCAACTTGCCAAAGATGGATGGATGATGCAGTTTCCGCGAATACAGTAGTGCCTATCAAATTCCTTGTGGCCACAAAAATTGACCTTGTCGTACGTGATAAATTTTCATCAAAGAAATATTTTAATAGAAATTGTTTTGGGCATTTATCAATTTGCGCGGTTTCCTTTACAGCCTGAGGGTCACCGGGATAAAGTTCATCAAATCGGGCTTCGAATGGCAAATCTCTTGGAAGCTGAGTATTGGCCGATTTCATCAAAATCTGGAGAAAACGTGGAATTATTTTTTCGAAGGATAGCCCTTTTAGCGTTTGAAATTGGCCTGGCGAATGAAGTGAAAGAGGGACTTCCTAATAGAACCGCTGCAAACCTTCAAAGAGAATCTTGTAAGAAAAAGTTGTAAAAGAAATATCGTCCTAAAACCATTCTTCATCGTGTATCTCAAAGTTTATCTCGTAATTTTCATTTCTTTCATTGTATAGCAATCGTACAGCCATCAATTAGAGACGACAGAAGACGGTCGTCCTTGCAAGCCAAGTGTTCTTCATGCAAGCATGCGTAAGAAAATGAGACTCGTGGAGAAGGAGATTTGGAGTCAGTGCAGTGGGAAGGAGAAAAGGGAAAGAAACTTAAGTAGTTGTTAAATGGCAAATCACCATTCGTATAACTACATTACATCATATCTCACTGACCAGAGATTTTCGAACCTCCTGAATTCCTAAGAGTGTATTATATTATGTATACTTGACCAAGAGACTTCCATTCTATGGTTGGTAAACTACATACGACGAAAATGACTTTCAACTTTTAACATTCTTTTACTTTTACCTTGTTTTATGCATTCATTCTTACTGATTGTGAGATTGATTGATTAAAGTGAGTGAGATTCTTATCCGACTCGGTTCATCAATAAAGAGGATAAAAATGCTAAAGAATTGTGTTTCTCTCGTAATCGTAATATTTAAGTATCAACCGAAGGAACGAGTCTCATTTTAAGTGGCACGGGAATCTGTATTATTTAATGATTGTTTCGTGGTTTCAGACGGCATTTTTAAGTAAAAGTAGCATGTTTTGAGATTCTCATATTATAAACAGTGAGTATGTCATTTTACGAAACGAGTGGCGTCATCTGAATCTTTTTAATCGATTTTTAGTGTAACATTTCAAAAATGAAATATTACTAAAGTAAAAGTCGAAAAAATCACTTACGGGGACGCTGAATCTAAAAGGGAGGGGGTTTGCTAGCTGATATCTTGCTAGATCACTTTTATACCTGCAAAACCCGAATTTTCTGACGATTATCAGTTTTTTTAAAGCTACACATTCGGAGTTCCCAGGAAAACTTGAAACATGGTATTTTCAACTTCTTCAGGAACCATATTTCTGAGACTTAGGTACCTTCGAAAATAGATTCTTTGGTGTTATTCCAGTTTGTGTCTAGTAGTCTCGTACCTTTGGATGATAAATATTAAAAGAGTGAAACAACATGCAATGGGTAAAAATGCTAATAAAATTCATCATTTTTATCGTCTGCATATCTCTTTTGATGAGCAAATTAAAATGAATTGTTGATATGAAATGTAACGTCTGTCTTTGTAAAATATTTTTAGAGAGGAAGTTTTTGTACAACAGAAATGATGATTTCAGTGATGCAATATTGGTTTATGTCAAATATTTGGCAAAACTGATTCAGTTTATGAATTCTCGAGTTCGACACTATATTTCTGTAAATACATATGCGTAGGGTATTTCGCAATAGCCAATTTCGTGCACTTTTACAAAGTTTCTGTCCAGAGTAGTTTTACCACAATTTTAATGACAATGCACTAGATATACTTAAGTAATATTGAACTATGAATAAAACTGACGAAATAAAAATGTTATACGTGGTTTACTTGTTGAAAGGGCATTCATTGATCATTATTTCTTGATTCGATTTAGCTTTTACTTTAAAACGAATCACACGTATGTATAATAGAATAACACATGAAATGAAAATATTTGTTAACGCATGCTATGCTCGCATAAAAAAAGATCCAAAAAACCAAAGTACGGAGTAACAGCGAGTGTTTTATTGAATTTTTTCACACTGTCAGGTAGCTTATTTTTATAATTCTAGTTTAGTAACAGAATATACATTAGTTCATTTTTATAGATTAAACTTAACAGCAAATCCCACGGTTTTCTGTTATTACCATTATATAACATTAAAGTATTTTATACAAAACGAAAGGAGCCAAGACTAACCTGTACTTGCATTATTACTTATTTACTTCACATGCCATCCTAAATTCACATTACTACGAACGTAAGGCTAGGTACTAGTATTAACCATTATATAATAATGTAAAATTCGCGGTTGTACATTTTGTATAAAACACTATTTTTTCTCTATCCATACCTGAACGATGACATATATTATATGATACCATCTAATCGACGGAGGAAGTATTTTAGGATTTAAACAAGGGCAGAAATTTTATTTTTTGCAATCTTTCATTATTGCTGAAATGCATATTACAAGTGACACTTTCTCCATGATTCATCCTGAATATTTTAGTATTCAATGGGCACACTTGTTTGTAAATAATTTTAGCACCAAAGGGTACCAAACGCAGTAAATTAATTTATTTACTCAAGTGTTTTAAAAGTATTACAATTAAAATATTTAAAACATAATATTTTTTACATAAATAAAATAGGGAAAACAAGTAGTCACTCCAAACTCCAAAACTTAAGAACAGAAATAAAGTAGCAATGACAAGTAAAGAAAACGGCACTTTATAGGCAAATGTTTCACAAATCTCCAATACTCGTTGACTTAACCAAAAAATGCTTTGTCAACGCAGCTAACTCTCCCCTATGTGAACACACTTCATGTGCTTGATTGATTTTACAAAATTATTGCATAGTATAAAAATATGGCAATGAGCTCATATGAGGCTTGTAAATAATGTCTTAAACAGGTATAACAGGCGTAACTTCTGCATTTGGTGAAAACCTAGGCATATCCGGGTCCGTAGGCGAACTAGGCGGCAAAGCAAAACGTTGATCGTCTGTATCTTCCGTTGGATTCTGTAGCGTAGGGGCAGGATTTTCCCAGTCTTCGCCTGACGACTGCCGGAGATCCACATCTCTACTAGTAGAGTCAGGCGATCTACGAGATCGATTTGAACCTGAATCAAAACTATCATGTGAGGAATGAGAATGTCCCCTGCTATCTTCATTACCGGATTTTGGATCTTCATGCGAAAATTCACAACGAAGTCCATTTGAACAGAAGCCTTTCTTGAAAAATCTGCATGGAATATCTTTTCGAACTGTGAAAAATAATCATAAAAAATAATAATTAGTTTAGCTCATGTCGAGCTAATTGTTTTAATCCATTCAATTCAAAATAAGCTTACTGCTTCTCCCACCTCCAGACCCCGAACGGAAGTCTCTGTTATTTCTATCTCTATCATAATTCCTATGGTCTCTATCATTGGAATCTCTTTCTCGTCTCCTATAGTCTCGATCTCTATCTCGGCCTCTATCATCTCTGAAGTCCCTGTCTCTATTATTTCCTCTTTCCCTGCCTCCTCCGTCTCTGTCTCTGCCATGAAAGTTTCTTCTCTGGTCTCCGTCAAATCTTCCACGATTGCTGTTATTATTCATTCTGCCGTGGTTATCTCTACCATGATTATGAGCACCACCAGTAAACGAATCCATCCCCATCTGAGGAGGTCCATTAACTTGAGGTACAATTGGAGGAGGATATGAAAAAGGATTTTGGAATCCCAGACTAGGTGCTGGTGGCGCAGTTCCCATTAAATTCATGTTTATAGGCGGCGCCAGTGGAAACTGCTGAAAAGCCATGTCTGCCACCTAAAAAATAAGCAACAATATATAAATATGTACCTAATATCATTTCAGTCCGTGTTATGTTAAATTTAGTAATTTAGTTCCAACGTACATTTGGAGGAGGAACCGGGGGTGGAACACCGAAACCCAGAGTGGAGTTCCAGGGATTGTAATCTGGTGCTGCGGCAGGCGGAAAGGAATTCATGATAGGGTTACGATTCTGTGTGCTGGTTTCAATTCCGCTAACTGCTGTTACATATCCTGCATGAATTCCAGCGGCTGGAGAAACTTGGGGGTCGGGCCAAGCTTGAGTGCGGTAATCACATACCTTGGTATTGTGTACATCTTCAACGGGAATCAGTCTAAATTTCAATAAAATTGAGAATTGTTATGTTAAATTACTTTCCTACATGAATTGAGTATTGGGCATATGAATAATAAATACACAAGCTTTAGAATGTACTTTGGTTCGATGCGCTCATGAGGAATGGTTGTGTCTGCCTCTGAAGGCGTGTCCGGAAGAATAGATCCAGGTGGTAGAAATAATCCGAGGACACTGTTTTCCCGGTCTTCTTGGATTTTCTTTTCGTGACTATTCATCGCAGCTTGTACAATATCTGTCACAAATTTTATCCGGCGTAATTTCCATTGGTTTTCTTGCTGTACGTCTTCCGTTCTTCGTCTTAAATACGAGCGCTCGAAAGCTTTCTCTTGTTGACTAAGCTCCGTAAAATCTTTTTGCTTCGTTACATTCACTCTTTCGGTTTCATCCATTTCGAAGAAATGGAACTCCCGCAGCTCATCTTCCTCCCTCCAGCGAACAGATTTCCTGGGCCTGTTTCTTGGCCTGATGAGGCAAAGGGCGCTTTTTAGTTTACCGTCTGTCTCTTGAGGGGTGAAAGAGCCAGCAGCGCTGTCTTCCTCCATTGGCTCAGCTTCTTCCTGATTATTTGATTCCGTCTCAGGTGGTTTTGGCGTATCATTATTGTCTTCTTCCATGCTATCATTTAATGTATCACGATAAAAATTAAACACGGGCTTCTTAACGGACTCTTCAGGGGTCGATGACCCATCTTGATTAGAAATTATTTCAATGTCCTTTCCACCGGATTGAGGAGTTGGAGATTTGTCTGCAGGTGAGGTTACTCCTTCTGGCTTTTCGGTGCCAATGGACGGCCTACGTTTTCTCTTAACAAGTTTTGTATTTTCTAAACTAGCATTTAGCACATCCATAAACAGTGGGCTTTCCTTCAACAAGATAGTTGGCTTCTTTTTTTCTTTGGCCGCATCTTTAGACTTTTCAGATTTACTGGCTTCCCCGAGTTTAGGTTTTTTATGATCCGATTTTTCTACGGATTCTGTAGACGGCCTTTTTGACAACTTTGGCGGAACTGCAGGAATGCTGTTTCCTGAGCTAACTGTAGACTTGGGCTCTTCTTTTTCCTTTTCCTTTTCTTTCTCCTTCTCCTTCTCTTTGTTTGACTTAGATTTCATCGATTCTGTCAACTCATCCAACAAATTTCCTGATCTACTTTTTGAACTGAGAAATACTTTTGGTTTATTCCTTCTTTCTTTCGGTTTATCATTGTCATCTAATTCCGGCTCTTCTTTTCTCCCGTAAAATTTCTTTGGCGAGACTGTGGTGGGAGAACCGCTTTCATCAGCTTTTTTATTAGCAGGCGTTTTATCAGACGAGACCTTCTTGATCTTGTCAACAGGAGTTGAATCAGCACCAGGAATTCCGATTGCGTCTATAAAACTAGTGTTTCTTTTTGGAATCTTGGGAATTTTCATTGATGAGCTGGGCGAATTTAAATTTAGTTTCTTCAACGTTTCTTGATCCTTTTCAAGTTGCTTTTGTTTCTCAGCATCTTTTGCTCTTTGCTTCAACAGGGCCTTATTCCTTTTAATTTGGTCTTTCAATTTCTCCTCTTCTGCTTGCTGTTTCTCGGCGGCTGCCTTTGCACTTGCACTGGGGGCTTTTGGTTTTTTCACGGAATCCCCTGAGCCTGAACTCTTTTCTTTGCGAGCTGCCGTCTTTTTGTCCTTGTCCTTTTCCTCTTTATTTTCTCCTGGCTTCACGTTTTGATCGCCTTTCTTTTGAATTGTTGCAGATGATGAGCTCTCTTTGCTTTTCAGTGATGTCTTCACTTTCGAATATGTTTTTAATTGGCCTTTATCCTTTTCTACACTTTTAATCGTCGGTGAAACACTTTCTTTCTTAACAACTTTTGGCTTTGGAACTCCACCACTATTGTTTGTCTCTCCAACATTTTGGACTGTGACTACTTGGACAGGAGCCTGAGGCTGGCTTTGGATTAACGTGTCTGTTCCACCATCGTGCAAAATTAATGGACTAACAGTATGATGTAATGGGGTAGATGTGTCATTAACTCTTCTCATCAAATATCTCTTACCGTCTATCATCATAACACAATGCGAATTGTCCGGCACAGTAGGGACTACTGTTCTTTGACCATCCACCATTTTAATAACTAATTTAGTCGTTTGTGGCTGTGGGTGAACCATCGTTGTCCCTATTACATCTTGCTTGACCGGAGGCTGCAATTGTATCGTGGTGGTAATTGGGGGAACGCCAATAATGTTAGGATTAGCAATTACAACATTATTTGTTGTTGTGGGCATTTCCATTTTATTGTTACATGTCGACTGCTGCTCAATAACATTTGTAGTAGTAGTTGTGGTGGGCATTAAACTAGTGGGAATAACACCGGAAAGGCCATCATCATCTCCATGATGTGGAGCGTCCACCGTGCTAAGAATATCTAAGTCAATATCGATACTGGCTAAGTCTGTTTGACTAATGTCAAAGTCCATTTCGGCATCTGGAATGAGCGATGGGTCGATATTGAGCAACGAATTCATACTAAGATTTCCTATTTCCGGGGCTGAAACATTGGCTGAGTTACTTTGCTGTAGCACAGGGTTATCAATGGGCACTGGCAACGCCGCAGACGTAGAGACAATTTGTGTTGGAAGTACAGGAACAAGTCCCACAGACTGATTTTCTTGCTGATTATGATGTCCAGTCTCTTCAGCTTTCGCTACGGTAATCCAATTTGCTACAACTTGCTTCGCTAAATTTTTTGTTTCTGAAAAACATTGTGTAAAACAATATGTAAAAAAAAATCTTTAAATGAAACCACTGAGTGAATGAATTTACATTTATGAGCGTATTACCTTCGTCTTCGCAGTCCTTTGAGAGGCCTTTAACCAATAAAGGAAATTTATTTTCCTTTAGCCTTGTTATATTCGTTGGCGTTACCAGAAGGAGCCTTAGAATTATTCGAAGCATAGGATAATTCTTTGCAATGACTCCATCGTTTGTCCATCCGAATATAAGCGCCCAGCCACCCCTTTCCATAAACCTGTTTTATTCAATGAACATGCTCAATTAAATTTTTGTGTTTTAAATAAATTACAAAAAAAATAAAATGATTTGTATTTTTAAAATAAATTCAGAATGATCAAACTAAGGTCTTACAAGTTAAGAACATCTGGATGACTTTTGTGGGTCTCTTGTAATATATTTATATATATGCATTTACTGACCAACTTCTTCGAAAACTTCGACATCAACCTAGAAAGATAAAATACCACAATATTAGGGAAATGAAGCCACCACCTAGTGGATTAAATTAGCAGTGAAAACGAAACAGACTGTACATGACAAAAACTGCCCAATTATCAACTAATCGTTCGAAACCACACAATGACAATGGTTACTGTAGGTCAGGCTTGATCTCAAAATATATAAAACTGTTCCGTTCGAAACAATCAATTTTCCTATTAAGAAAGAAAAGCAACTACGTATATATATTTTCAGACATTTGCAAAGCGAAGATGATTATTAAGTTAGTGATGTGCTTGTATTGTGCTGATTATTTGTACATTACCGGAGGAAGATGGAAAACGTTTATGGGAAGCTTAGCTTAATTTAAGATCAATATCCATTATTATTTTTAGTGGTTTAATTACCCAAGAATTTTATCTACGTCTTCGATTGACTTAACGGATCCAGATGAGCAATCAAGCAGTGGCTGCAGACACTTTAACAGGCGTTCAGGATCAATACGTGGCTATATAGAGAATTCGCAGAAAGAAAATAAAGCCGTTTTACAACTAAATCATGCAAAATTTTAGGTTTAAAATTTAATTGTTGTAGCACGAACAATTGTCAATTTGGCTGGACTCACCATCACGGTAACAATCAATCACTTCGGCGAATCGATTGCCGCTTCCCACTTCCTACCCACGTCACATGGAATTTCCGACTTTCTTTTTTTATTGGGCACTGAACTGTTTCACTTCTGAAATCTATAAAAAATTATTCATGTATGTTAAATTTACTACCGCTGAAGCGAATGATTGATATATATGTACACAATATAAATAGTTAGAGGAAGAAGTTTGATTCACATTCACAACACTCATTCACAAAACAAATTATGTACATTTCTGAAATTATAAGCCCGATTGCGGTCTTCAAAGTTGACTGTCTCTCAAAATTCAGACTTTAAATTTCTACAATTTTAAATAAGTCCATTAAGTTTAACTAAAGCACACTTTCATTGTTGATTAACCATGTTTTGTTTTATTAGAAATATCAACTCATTTTCATAATATGAATTTTCATTCATCGCCCATCATCCAGCTTTCACCTTTCCCTGCCCATGTCAATGAATTCTCTAATCCTATATAACCTCCTGTCCAATCGAATTTCGATTGGATGATATTTTCTTTACAAATTGTTATTTAGTAGTATTTTAAATTCAGGAAAATTCACATCCTCAAAGTCAATTTTTATTGAATTCAATACAAGGACAAATCATAACCCTTTTGATTATTATGAACAGAATATTTTGTGTCTCTCCTGCCTTATCATTTATGATGGTAATTGTTAACGTAAATCAGACTACTTTCAGGCCATGCAATTTAAGAGTTATCTCATCATTTCGGTCATCACTCCAGCAGAGTCCAGAGGACGCCTTTCCGAAGAACGAAATAATACTTTGTTGGCCGACTTTGTTGCAACTTGAGCTACATCATTGTTTGTTACATAGGAAATTGTGCTCTGTTTCGTCGAAAGGAATCCTCCTCACGACATCATAGCCTTTGGAAAATATTCTTGCACGGACACATAGAATAATATACAGCATAGAAATAAGTTTGAGCAAGTTTCATTCAATTTTCCAATCATCTTTAGCTTGAGCTGCTTTGCTTTGGTACATCCACTTCCACAACTCTTGGTAACTCTATTGTAACTCTATCTAGAAAACCTGTTCGCAGTTCATTTCATGATGTTCGAGTCGAGTGAGGTTCAGTTCAATGCAACCACAACGAGAATCTTATGCTGAATGAAGAGTCCGATCTGACAAGCCTAAAGCTAAACCTGAGCGTGTCTACAGTTTATCAAGAATTCTATATAACAAAGTATTGAACCTTTTTAAGCAGCTCGCGTAATTCAATAGGCGTATGCCTATTGCCTATTGAGTTTTCCTCCTACCTTCCCTGATGGCTATGATAATTTCTGTGTGAGCTTAAATCTTTCTCATCATCGTTACAATGTAGTATTTCGCTTGCTTTTAACCACCTAATGATTTCGCCAACTTAACTCATATAATCGTTATCATTTCCCATGCAATATAACCTTACTACTATAAATGCCCTTCATGGTTTAATAACTATTTGAACATTTTGTTTGTTCTCTACAGATGACCCTATCACTGTATCACTAGGTCTCGCCTCGCCTGGTGTATGTATGAGAATGTACCACTTTCGCATTCGTGCAAAGTTGGCGTACCTAAGTAAAAAGTAGATAGATAGATACTTATACTACAGAGTTGTCCAAAAATGAATAACTTTGTTGTATAGGAGGCGGAATAAATGCTTCTCATTCTCTGTTCTTCTCCTCTCTTGTATTGTACTCTCACTCGAACCTTTTGCCTGTGTTCTATCCTTCGTGGCAATATCAATGCAGAAAATCCTTTCATGTGTTATTCAAGTAAAATACTAAACGTGCACACAATAAGCCTAGATAAATGCGTCTCACATTTATAGCTCTGCTTCTCTCATATATTTTCGTGGGTAAATTTTTTATCTTCTAGCTCGACTTTTTGAGAATGACGACGATGCGATGAGAGACGAGGCAAAAACTTTTATAACGAAGACGCCATGTTTGTACCGTGAGTGCTTTGAACGACTCTTTCATATGAAATGAAACTATCACACACTTCAACATATGGCCACCATTTTCTCTTTTTTGGTCACAACCTCAAAAAATTGTTTCGATGATCTTTTACTTTTCTTGGCACAAGTTTAACCCAGCGAAATGCCCTTTGAACACTTAATAAGTGCCATCCTTTACAACTACTAATGAATGGGAGTAGTACGTAGTATCATTAACAAGATGTTATTGCTTACAGTTAACCAATATTTGAACAGATTGAGCAAGAGTTTTGATTGTCCTTCGTTAAATACAAATTGATGGTTGTAAATATTTTATGAGTTTTGTTTGAAATCAAGCAGACTAAATCACAAAATGTTCATTAAGGTTCTTTTGCAACGGTGGAAAGATGGATGATTGATGACTTTTAGATATTTTTATAAAGTATGTGATGGAGTGAGTTGAACCTCTTTATAACACACTAAAGTTAACAACAACAATTTGCTAAAGTAAAAGTAAAAATCAATTAATTATACATTAAGTTCCATTCTCCCAATAAAAGTTAACTTACTGCCTAATTAGATAAAGTTGTGATAAAGAATCTTTGATTCGAATAGTTGTCTAATTAATAAAATTCACCTTTTGAGAAATAAACGAAACTTGATGTGATTTCTTTAGTTATCCTCTTGTTGTTGATGTATGAGGTGGAGGTGGAAGTTGCGACTTGGAATCTCTTCTTTTTTTCTTCAATAAACCCAAGCAGCAACGAAGTGTCTAGTGGAGTTCTTGTTCTTCTCTACTTAAATGAGGGAATAGTACCAGGCGGAAAAATGGATGACAGTGGAGACATGCAATGAGTCATAAATGTTTAATTCGACGATTTATGACTATGACAGCTTTAAATGAAGCTCCAGCAAGACAACAGCAGTAGTTGTACAATTTAGCTTAAATTAATTCATCCACTGTTGATTGTCCAAAAAACGAGTAAAAATTATCAAACTCAAGAAGACATGGTCAAACAAAATTGGCCATCCGCAGGCGATGTAGAAGATACTTTTTTTCCGTTACAATCCGTCTCGTGTCAGCGACAAGAGCAGCATCATATTTACTCCTGCAACTGTGAAAAAGAAAGGTTATTTCAGTATCCACGGCTACTCCCACCTACCCCTACAGGCGACCGAAGATTATCGCCACCTCCAGAGTAAAGAGTGTCGTGTCACTCGTGACTATCGGCAAATAAAGCTATACACCTCCCTTGGGAGAGACTTGTAAATTGTAAACACAGTAAAAAGTAAGTAGAGTAGAGACTATACTTCCATCTGATCTCCCCCTCTGTTATCCCTGCCTTACTTACTTAATATTTATTACTAGTAATTTAATCCTATCAAAAAGTATTTTCCGATAATTAACAACACCGTCGAACCCACTATAAATCCTTATAGCAAAAATTGTATTGTAAACAAAATCTAGTTGACCCCTAAAAGTGACTCAATTTAAAATTAAATTCCTCTTTTTCCTACACTTCTCTACAAGTCTTTTTAAAACCTTTTTCCCTTTCAAAATCAATCGATTTACCTTACGATTTGAAACCAAAAGCAATAAATTGTATAAATTACAAAACTACGACTTAGTTTTAATTTTAATTATAATAATCCCTCCAAAAAGAGAGCTTGCTAACTATAACCCGTAAAAAAGTTTTTAAAAATTCAATTCAAGACAAAAAAACGACTTACCTGCAGTAAGGACAAAAATGAAATGAAAGCCACAGCAAAGCAAGCAGCAACATCAACATGGATGCAATGCATTTGTAAAATCCTATAAGCTACTCTACTCTACTACACTTTCGGTTCATGTTCAGCTTGCGCACTCTGTGAATTTTGGCTGCTTGGCGTAAGACTGTATAGTATAATGTTTATAAATAATAGTTGTTGTATTTATATAGAATTTATTTGTAATTTTGTAGATTTTGTTTTTTATAAGCTAAGTCAGGGTAGTATAACGTTAAAAACAACTTTCTTTGAACACCACCTATTGATATGCCATGCCACTAATAAACATCCCCACTCCCCATTCCATCCCACTATCGAGCTCCACCAACTCAATTCATACTTTCATACAGTATCAGTATTATGCAGTATAGTATGAATGAATGTACAATACAATACAATCTTATGATATTCCAGTAACCAGTGCAGTATGCCACGCCAGTGCCACGTTGTGTTGTAATGTTGTACTATGTATTAATTGGAAAATCTAAACGTTTATAACACTCGAGTGACTCGAGTCGAGTCTCGAGAAGTCGTAGGTAATTGGTGTAAATAGTGATAGATGGTGACACTTTGTGCTCCTGTCTCTCTGTGTGTGCGCGCATGTGCATTTAACTTTGGCGAAAGTACATTTATTTCATAGGTTTATTTTATTTACAAGAAGTAATTAATTATGTAATACTCAAGGATCTCCTGGAAATACACAACTGATGCCTTACATAAAGAGGGGCCATAAACTTATCAAGGAGGATACAAAGAAGCTTACCCAAAATCACTTTCAATTTGGGCGATTTATCTTGGCCCAGACGAATAATTTTCTCTAAATTGGCCCAAAATTGGTACACGGGCCAATTCTGAGTCACTGATTTCATAAGAAATATAAGTTTGACCCCAACTGGTCACAATGTTGGAGTTTGTACAATATAGGCAAAGAACTTAAAGTAAATTTTGTGTTTCAGTAATTTTAAATATGTTTACATGTAATTGATTATACTAGTACTAAAGTATAGTAGTAAAGTTACTATAAAAGTACTAAAGTTACTATAAAACGGATGATCAGTTTCATTCAACGTGTTTGCGAATCGTCGCCGGACAATTTGCATTTTTTTCCACCATTCAATTGGATGTGCGATTTCAAGGCCTCTATTTCCTCAAACATCTGATTTGACCGGTTTAAGAGATACTTATTCGTCTTGCTTAAATAGTAGGTTTTCTGAAATCATTAATAATTTAAAAAATATTTCAATTAAAAATCAGCATCACTAAATTTAATTCTTGTGTAAGAATTTTAATTTGGCAATATCATAACTAACTAGGAATTTAAAAATTCCACTTACCACTTTTAGGTCCTGTTGCTCCGCATACATTGTATCAATTTTTGATTGCATCTCATGGAAAAGAGCTGTAGCTGAAAGGCGATTGTGATGAGTGTTGTGACTCTGACAGTTCCTGGAGGTAGCCGACGCCGACACGTACCGCGTGTTCCTGTCAGAGTAAGCCAGATTTGGATTTTCAAAGTTGACATTCATTGGGTTCATTCCCTGGCTCGCAGACTGACTGCCAAGTTGATTTCCTTGTGGGTTGAACACGTTTATATTTGAATCGGAAGATGGGGGAAACCGAAAATTCATGTTGACGTTTGGATCGGATGACTGTGCAAACCGAAAATTCATGTTTTTGGTCGAATCAAGAGCAGCATAACCACTGAGGGTGGCATTGGACTGAGGGTGGTTTTGAGTTTGCATATTTGGAGTATTACCAGTCAGGTTTTGCATCATATGGTTTGGCGTTGGTGCCACTCGACCATTTTTATTATCCAATATGGATGGATTCGGAAACTGCATCCATTTGTCTTGCTGCAACTTCCGGATGTCAAAGTCACATTGCTTCTTCGGCGCAGTCAACTGGTTGTAAAGTGCCATATTACGTTGTATGTAAGATGGAGTCACAATCGGCCGCTTTGCTGCGACAACATTCGAAATTCTGTTAGAAAACAACTGTTCCAAACGTCCATTGTCATTCATTCCATTTGCATGGTTTGCATCCCCCATATGATGTACCGTTAGTAAAGGTTTCTTCATCATATCTGTTGCTGTTGCGTTTTCTGCCGATCGTCCCATTATGCCACGCGCACCATTGGATGTGTAGTCGGTAGTCGTAGAATCACCCACAGTTGCTGGCGCTTCCTTAGGGTTCTTGGGTTTTCGTCCTCTAGGTTTTCGAACTTTCACCGGAGTACCTTCGGGTGCTCCTAATTCCTGACTGCTTACTCCAGCCTGAGGACTCGCTTCGACTTGACTTTGGGGGGAGTCACTTGCCTGAGTTATGTTGGAATTGCTACTATCTTCCTGATTTCTTAGATCCTCCGAACTGAATGATCTCTTTATTTCCGTAGCTTTAATTGGGGGAGACGAAGAAGCAACTGCAGTCGCTTCGTTGTTATTAACAATCACTCGAATATAAGAGCCTGTTGAATTGCCCTGCATTTGACTAATTTCTGTTGGATTCAGAGGAATTAATGTCGCCTGTGCTGGCCAGCTTCCGTTACCTGAATCTAATTCAGATACACCTGTCCCAGATGACGGATCAACGACGGAGTACAAATCGTTGCAAGTAAAAAAACCACCGTCTGGTAGGAAAGCTTGCAATTCTTCGTCGCCTAAATCAATAAAAAGAATGAAAAAGATTAAAATCAAAAATATAAATTTTAGCAGCCAAAATTAAAAATCGATACGATCTTTAGATATTTTAGATTACTCATGCTATATTGTAAACCGCCGATGCCGATACACCCGACGTCGGTTTGGGGTAAATCTTGCCCATTGTTGTCATTGCTGTTGTTCTTGTTCTGTGCAGTTTCACCAGTTTTGTTTTCCATTTCCGTTCAGTTTCTTCCTTCACCAGTGATTTTTTATAATCAAATGCAATTTACTTTGACACTTTTTTCAAGAATACTGTTTTATGAAAGGTGAATATCTACAGGGTGTTGCTCTAACTCTGATTTTCTCTTTTACTAACTGAACTGAACTTAAATGCTCATTGAAAAAATCGATGAGAGATAACCAAACGAGGTGAAACTGACTAACAGCGATAACCATGCAATTGACTTTGACAATTAATTAAAATATAAAAATCAAGGCATAATACTGGACAAAAATGAAAGAATTTAGACTATCCTATCTAATTTCCATACACACACGCACCGAGTGCTTTCAAAATCAAAAATTGGTGGGTCAAGTTGCTTTGAGTGCCATGTCGTGTTGGTATTGGTAAAAACTAGGAGTTTAAGATTACTCGCCTTTGCCTTGAATACTTACAATTACGATATTGCACTTTGTTGGTCTTGGTAGTTTGGTAGTACGAAAGTGCAATATGGCAATATCACACTGGAAATATTTTGTGCTCTACTACTTGTCCGTACCGTTCGTCGCTCAAGCTTACAACATACAAATTTTGGATTCAGTACTTATCTTAAATACGTTATCTAAATACGAATGATTTGTTCATTGAAGACTAAAAAGTACAATAATTAAGTTAAATTAAGAATTAATTAAAAAAGCCGTTAGTTAATGGGAAAACTATATACGTACCTTAAAGAGTTTCAAACTGAGGATAAATACGCGTGAATTCGTGATTGGAAAAATGATTTCATCTCTGAAAAGTTTTATTGATGTGAAATGAAATGATGAGCTAAAAAGTAAAGTCCAAGTCGATTGTCTCGCGTCGCCCAGTCGGCAAATAGCAACTTTCACAAAGCAAACGGAGGAAAACAAGTTTCAAAACGTTGCGGAAGTAAAATGCATACACCTTTCGAAAGTTTGAAATTGCCGCGCTGGGCTAATCATGTATAGGTAATAAGAATGCTAAGCTTATCGTGAAGATGAGGCAAATTCGACGACGCGCGCAGCCAGACAGGCGACGCACGCCACTAATTCTTTATAGAGAAAGCAAAGATTGTGAATTTGTACACTAAAAAAATGATGAAAATTGTAATTTAAAATACAGCAATTTGTTCGAGTGGGCTCCTGGGTGAAAGTTGCATGTGTGCTATTGTAGCGGAAGCAGAGCAGTTAAAGAGGTTGGTTAAACCATTAGACAAAATAAATAATTTAACTTTGTATTGTTGTGTAGTATTTAATTGTTTACTTACACATTTAAATAGACGCGTATTTTTTTCTTTCGAAATATCCTTTGCGGTATTAACACATGACATCATCTAATTTAATTTACAATTAAATCAAAAAATACATTCCTTAAAATTAGAATAAGATTTGTGTAATTTTAGTAATCTTTTGTATAAGGTAATGCAATACCAATTATTTAAATAGAAAGTAGCTGACTATCATCTAATTTAATTATATATATACAATATTCTTCATTGGTGTAAATTACATTTTTGCACAGTTAAACAGAGTCGCTAATCTAGAGACGCTATAATTAAATGTTTAGTAGTTATATGTAACACGTAAACTGGAGGGGCTTTGTGGGTCGGATGGTAAACTTTAATAGTGGTCTGGTTTTGTTTGCACAACTACTTTATCTTCCTTCTACATGCTAATCATCATGCTATACTATAATAATATTACGATTTTCAATTAAAGCAGCATTTAGTCAGCTTAACTATGTCCTCAAAAAAGAGTGTGATGATTTTTGCATAGGAAATCGTAGAAATATTGCTGTTATTGAAATTTGTAAAAAGTTCCTATTCGGGCAGCGATTACAAACAATCATAATCAACAGTCCCATCTTTACACATTCCTGATATTGCTGCTAATTTAATAAACTATGTTAAGTATTAGGAGATTAACCTTCTAATAAATACAGTACTCTTTAACTTACACTTAGTTTCATTTTGCTTTCTCCAACCAGTTTCAACCTCCAAAGTGCAAGCAGTGCCCTAAAACAGATTACATAAGTGCCTATGTTCCTTTCATAAATGCACGCTGCCTTTTCTTCTTTAAAGGTAACTTTCATGGATCACTAAAGTAAGAATTTTGCATAAGGTAAAGTTTGTCAATGGGGTTGATTTGACTGTAAGAAGGCAAAAGTTCCGACGAGTTGTTCGAGCTTTGATGATGGTGATGGTGGTGAGAATGGTGGCTGGAAGGGTTATTACTCTCCATATTGTATAACTCTGGTCCTGAGTCATCCAATGGCTCCAGCCCAGTGCTGTCGTCCAATGAAAGCTCCGAGCTACAAAAACTTTCCGCTGGGTTTGGAGAAAGTGGAAGAAAGAAAAGAGACAGGAAAGTTAGTTTGTTTTGTGTCTTGTAGGGAAAATAAGTAGAGAATTTACGGTTCCCTTCTGCTGTACTCTGCTATAAAGCATTTTGTAATAAAGTGACAAATGCATTCGCATGTGCAGCAGAGAAGAAAAGTCTCTGGAATTTTATTGCATTCAAAAAGTAAGTTCATGTGGTACTACCTTCGGGAGAGTATGGCATGTTTGGATTAAGAGGCTGGGATCCCGAAGGTGTGAATGGGTCATCAGACTGTCCTTCAAAATAATGCGACGGCTCAGACGATGATGTATCACTTTTATGCTTTTCATCCTTGTCTTTCGACGAATCTTTGTCTCCTTTCGAATCCGTGTCTTGTTTCGCCTTTCGCTGCAACTTTTTCATTTTTGCTCGTTGATTTTGAAACCAGACTTGGACGACTCGGACACTTAAACCAGTTTCTTTCGCAAGGGCTTCCCTCACCTTGTGAGCATAAAATTAAACATTCGCTTTAAAGTTTTATTATGTTAAACCTTTTATGCTTTCTCTATCTGGTATATGTTGAGGATTCCGCTTTAAGCTCAGTTTTATTAAGCTTCTAACCTTTCTGCAAGGTTTCGGACTGATTTCAAATGAAGCCTTGAACTGGCGACGCTGAGCAGATGTAAGGATTGTCCTGGGTCTCTTCGGCCCTCGTCTACCGTCACGCGGCCGACTGTTCTCATCGCCGATCACGTCATCACTTCCTGAATAAGCATAAACAAAATTGTTGGTTACTCGGCTCCATTGCATAATATCACGGATGTTCAAAATCGATCGTGCCTCGAACGGTTTCATTAAATCATGGACCAGCTCTTAACACTCAATAGTAATAACAATATTTAGCAAGTAATGAACACGCCTTTTAGAATATGGTCTTTTAAAGAAACAATGTATTTTGTCCATGCAAAGCGTAGTTTTATTCAATTGTAGGGAACGACCACTTTCGGAATAAAACAGATTATTGTGTTAATAAATCTGATTTTTTCTGTTATTTTCAAGATTTCATTTCGTGTTCTTTTCGATTACGTGATTTCAGCTTTATTCCCAATTTCAGTTATTATTGCAGTTGTTGAAAATAAATAAAGCTGCTATAAGTAAATTTCAAACAAATTAAATTTCAACATACCTCGTGGACTGTTGGATTGCTGCATAAGATAGAATTCCTTCTCGAAATCGGCGCGGCAATAAATTTGGGTACCTCTAAGAATAAACTGTTCACCTTTCTGAAGTGGCGATAGGCATGCTGTACATACGAAACAGGCTAGATGAAAAACTTGAGTCTGAAACATTATAAAAATCATTTTTTCGTCGATTAAGTAAAGACTCCTACAATTTTCTCAGTAAAAATTGCATATTTCCTCCAGCGCGTAACCCAGTTTTTTTATTAACTTTTGAACTTTAAACTATTTTATACCAGACTATTTTCAATTTGCAGGATCTACTTTTTCCCTACAATATATAGAATATATAGTACTTCACCATTATTAATATTTAAAAACTAATATGAACTCCTCATGAACTCCTCTTCATCAGTCAAATTGATAGCTGCTTTTGGAGTGAGATTCTCACTTTGCCCCATATGAACAGCTCGCGCATTACCTTCACTGAGAATACAGAATTTTTTTGTGATTTCCATTTTCTTTTCAAAGACAACCAATAATAAACCATAATATCGTGATATTAGTGATTACCTCTCAGTATTACTTCATTAACTTTAATAAACTTGAGTTTCATATTTAAAAAATATTTATTTTTTAAATAATGAAAGTTTAGTTTTAGAAATGTGAAAATTCGATTTTTATTTTTGTGTGCTTTTGCGTTATTGTAACAAAGATAACAAGTATCTATTTTCAATTCACTTAATCTGATGATAGATTTTTGAACGACAAAAACATGGTAATGTATATGGAAAGTGAAAGTACGACAAATTCTTGAAAAATAATGTGAAGTACTAAAGTTACTACATACATCAAAATCTAAGCACGTGAATGGGATACAATATTTTATTGGTTCTTGATGATTTTTTCATGATCTTGGAAAAGTGATTCTAAAGATTTGTCGACTTTTAGCAAGCTAGGTATTTTGGGGTTCGGTTCGATTTGTGGTGGGTTAAAAAATAAATCTTTTCAGCTCTATGCTGGGGTGCTCATAAAAGTTGATGTTTATAATAAATCTTGATAAATGATGCATGTGTGTCCTTTAAGACCTTTTATCTATTTCGCACAGTGTTATTACCTTTGTGCAAATTGAAATTTTTGTTTCAAAATGTAAAAATTATGGCTAGCTATTCATAAATATTTATTACGAAGAAAGAATAAAATGGGTAAACTTACAGCCGCTCTCATTACAAGCTCTTGAGGGAGGAGACGTTCTCCGCAACGAGAACATTTAGCTCCAAATATTCTATCGTAATCATGCTTGCAATATAATTTCGAATTTCTCCAGTAGCATGAATGGGTAAGTGGACATCTGCAAATGCAGCAGTTTAAACAGTCTTCATGCCAAGGTGTGTCACCAACTTTAAGAAGCCAGCGATCCCGAATTTTTTGACCGCATCCTTCACACTTATCGGATCTGGTGTGAATTTGATCTGTTGTAAAGAAACAAAATACTTTTTGATGATTTATGTAAAAATAATTGTTTGTATCAAACCACAATTTGGCAGTTGATATTTAAAAAATATTATAATAAATACAACGATTCTTTAGCGAAACAGAAAATTTTACTTTGCCCCAATAAATTTTAGTTTTTAAAAAATGAAAAGATATTTAAAGAGAAACTGTTTAATATTTAAATAATTAGTGTAATCATGAATTCGATCTTTTTTCGGTATAATTAAGTTTTTAATATACACATTAATTAGTTACTATTACATGATAAGCATTTATTAATCGTACCAAATCTCTTCCCAACCGTCTCCTCCTCTTTGATTGAATCTTTAAATTCTAACATGGTGTTGCTTAAGTTGTTGTGCTACTCGGTGAATGTTAACATAAACTTGTCCTTTTCTCTCTCTTTCAAAATAATTCAAACGTTGTAAGCTCGCTCAATTATTATCATACACACACGTGTTTTCGAATGGCATAATTCACTTAAATTTTGGAAAGACAGAAATATTTTCACCACTTTTAACATTTTGTTGAGAACAAAGTTTGAGTATGAATGTGTTTTAAGTTAGCTCACATTACATAACCACAAGCTAATTTGTCCCACACGTACAAGCAAATTATTCAGATGGTTTCATGTGAACCTTCATTGGATCTTTTCGATCCTTGATGACACTTTAATTGGTTTAAGTAGTAAAAACATGGATTCAAGTGAAATCTAATCTGCACCACTTGTCGTCGCCAGAAAAGCCAACAAGTATCCTTCAATAAACAGTTAGAGAATGCGAGCACAATTTTACCACGTTGTCTTTCACTAATGACTTTTGACAGTTCATAATAAAATAACAAACGATCCACTTTCCTTCCTTGCACACCAACTTGTTTCACTCAGTCACTCTATAATGTGCTAATTATTACAACTCGGATGAAATGGGTGAGAGTCATTAGTGAGCAGACATCAGTTACGAAATGAGACTGAATCTTGTTGCACGTTCAAGTTTTCTATTTGGGAAAAGGAAAGAAGAGGAGACACTGGAGAGAAAAAACTTTCTACATGAGTAAGTAAACTTCATTGTCTCTTTCAACTGATTGTAAAAACACATTGCGTTCGGTCGGTGATATATGCCTTCATAGTTGATGAAACCACTGCTGCTCCTCCTGCTATATCCGAAAAAGCTGCTCCTGCTTACCACTGCTGCTGTTGCGTTTTTAAACAAAGAATGTTGTATGTATGTAACCATATTCATTCCATGGTAAGAAAGCCGTAAACGTAGACAATATATGATCCTTGATTCCTTATATTTTTCTACCATCAGTGTGAGAGAGTCACACTCAATGCAAGGCACATGGTTCGTGGCCGACTTCATGTTCCATACCAAAAATATTCAGATGGACACATATTGAGCTAAACTACTGCTACTATTCTGCTTTCTTTCCCTTCGTATGTATGAACATCACGCGGATGGCAGCAGGGATGTAACTCTGTTGTACATAATTGCACCAGTGAGCATTATGATGTGAGTCTGTGAGTGAGCAGAGCACAGGCAGAGGCAAGCGAGCGAGGCACGTACAACAGAAAAGAATCCGAGAAAAGGGGAGAAAGAGAAAGAGAGAAAAAGGCAGGATTTTTCCTTTCCACATTCGTATCAACTGCTTATCTCCATGTAGGAAAGTAAAAAAAGTTGTGCAGTATTACTATACTTGAATTGCTTGGACAAAAAATGGAATAATATGGTGCTTGAAAAAAACAAGGATGAAGAGAAGGGTAAAAGTTTCCTTCTTTTTTTCTCGGTGGCTCCTTCATAAGGATAAAGTCTTGCTTAAGACTACTACTGCTGCTGCCTTTTTATATTATCCACCACTCCGTTGTTCGAGATGGAGAAAGGACCACCAATCTTTTCTTTGTAAGCAGTAAGCATACAAAAATAGAAAGCAACATTCTCGGACGGATGACTAGACTCTTACTCTGGAAGATGTTTCTGGATAAAACGTTAAAAAAATTCTCCAGCTTCCTCGCTCTCTCCGCTCCAATATGCAATTTTGGAGAATTGGACGGAATACTGATAGCATGGCAATGATGATGATGATGATGATCCTCTGATCGCTTTTCTATTCAGTTTTTGTATCTGTCTTCTTTATAGAACACCACTTGTGCATTACATAATAGAAGATAAAAGAATTGGATTGAACGAGCAGATCGAATGGACGTCCTAAGTACGTATGTATGTATAACATACCCATCACAGTGATAGGAATGTACAAAAGGTGCTTGTGGATATTCTAATAAAAGGAATTTTGTAGGCGAATCCTCATATTGTATTATTTCCAGACCAGAAGCGGTGTATGTGCATATCTTGTGAAGAAAAGCTTGCTGGTTCTTTTTTCTCCTTTCTGCTCTCACAGCAAACTTTCCGAAGAATCATCATGCGTGGACCAAGAGAGAGTTCCCTCCCAGCTTGAGTTTTAGTCCGCCCTTGCCGGCTTGTCATTTGTTACTTCAGCCTCCTTTTAGTAAACTTTCCCTATCTATAACCGTTCTTCGTTTTTTCTCTCGCTTTCATTCTCGCTCTCTTGCCTTGCCATTTATTGTATGTATGGAAGCATTTATGCACCACACATCACGAAGTGGAAGAAAAGACATGCAGAATGTGTACACGAAAATAGTTTTTCAAAGTTGGCTTCTTTTCTTGTCTCTCGTACTCAGAAAAAAGACAGCAATGGAAAAAAGGAAGGAAGGAGAGAAATTTCACAGCAACTTCTTCACATCCATAATATCAATTCACAACAATTCATTACTTTATTCTTCTTCTCTGATTAAGGTCATTCAAGTTAGGCGTACAGAACACCATTCTGCATTTGTTAGTTTCTGTATGTACATTGTCTACTTTGGAAAAAATCTTTCAAAATTATTAACTACTTTCACTTAATTTTCACATCAATGTACACAAATTTTTCAACGGAATCGTTTGATCGACATTTAATAAAATGCGACTGCTACAAAGCACAGAACATAAAGTGGCAATTTTTTTCATATAAACAGCACATCATAGTGGAAACTTATCAGAGAATATTTATGAATCTCTGATTGAATGGAAGTTTTATTTTTGTTGAAGCCAGTACAAAGCTAAATACTCAAATCTTTTCGAAATTAATCGCGATGAGTATTAAAATGAAACAACTAATATAGGGTAATGAACCTAAAGTTCAGAGGGTATATTAGTGCATAATGGTAAGTATTGTAAGTTTTGTTGCTTTGCACCTTCATTAATCATTAGCTAATTCTTTTGAACTTTGGACTACTGTGAACTGTGATATCTCGTTCGTACATAAGCTGTTTTAGAAGAAATAATTTAGCTTGAAAGCCAGTTTGTCCTTAGATCATTTGTCTTCGACAGAATCTATAAACTGATGTTTTAAGCCATATTTAGAACTAACTGAATTAAAAAAGAAAAAATCGGCTATATAATGGCACTAGTTATTTATCAGCTTTCGTCTGAGATTATCAACTATTAAACGTAATCTTTTGGCATTAATCATACCTACTCATAAGTATTCATTATTAATTGTTTATCTTAGAGAATATATTTCATACTTTTTACACATGTTCAACACAATACATATAGATTGGTAAAATTGCAATAAAAGGAAAATGTGTTTAAAAAGAGTAATGATTTTGATAATGAGATGATATAAAATGACAAGCCACACACCGCTAAATAACAAGGTGCCTGACGTGGTAAATGGACACGAAGGAAAAAAGGATTGAGTGAAAAGAGATGCAAACATTATGAATGAATGAATTCAATGAGGCTTCTAATGATTGTTTTCCTCTGTCGAGGAAAATGATCCTCGGATGATATTATTAACAAAATGAAAAAAAACTTCTCCCCTTACAAATTTTTAGTTTGCGTAAAATTTAAGTATTACCCATCTCATTTCAGTCCCTTTGCGTTTACCGTTTACATTATATGAATGAGCAAGTCGGAACCGAAGTCGAGGTGTCACATCTCATATCTAATCTGACACCGTATTTGGGTTACATTATATTCCTGGATAAATACAAATTAAGCGTGTAGTAGTGAGACTCGCAGCAGTTTTATAAATATGCTATACACAGGTCCTTTGCCTGGAACTGCCTTTTCGAGGAGTATCAAGATAGGAGAGAGAGGGAGAGAAACATGAAACAACCCTACTCCAGCTTCGCTCTTCTTCAGCAATAAAAAGGGAATGAGGGGACACGAAAGAATGCAAGCATGAAAAAGAACTTTTGAACTATTTTCGGGATATATGACATGATACTTGCCTTTGTGTACAAAAGCACAGGAAAAATCTAAAAGTGTCTCTGACTCTCTCTCTCTCTCTCTGTGTCTGCATCATTCTACATATAAGTCGTAAGCGTTTACACATATTCCAGCTTGTCTACGTAAGATTGGTCTCTTAAATCTATCTCCAGAATAGTGGCAGGGTTTTAGTTGTAGCAGACCATTGCACTGCTTCCCCAGCCAACATACACTTTGTGACTTGGAAAAATAAAAAATATGATAAAACGAATATTATTCAATCTGGTATCATCAGGCGTAATCGGGGGAGAAAGAGACCGACACATATTGTACATATCGATTATTATTATTATTATGATCGTGAAATCGGCCACACGTGTTGCTGCTCATGCATTCTCTGTCCCATTATATCATTTTTTTTCTTTTGTTCTCTTTTTGTTTTGTTCCATTCTGCCGATTATTATTCAACAAACCCAGATAATATTTCGACTAGACTCCATGTACATATTAATTTTATTTTATTCAATCGCTGTGTTTGTGCCACATATTTTTTGTTTCACGCAAACTTGAAGTCCATTGCTTTATAAACATCAGCATGATTATGATTTGTTGTTGCAATATATGTACGCAAACTTTACTAAAAAGTGGTTTAGTGAAGTTATAATCTACTACATATTCCATCCTCTGATGATTTACTTAATTTAAAATTTTCAACAAAACAATTACTCTAACACTGGGTAAACAGTCAGATGCAAAGTTTACCAAGTGAATAATTTCATGATTTCCACCTTAGTCATAAATTAAATGTAATATTACAGTTAAATGTCCTTTGCTCCGAGCGTTCGATTTTTGAAGGACACCTGACACCATAACCATCATGGTCTAAATTCAAAGTCCACAGTCCTTACTCATTGCTTGCACTTGTTTGTAGCTCATTTCTCACTTTTTATGGTTCCTTTGTTTTATTCATCTGCTTACTGAGGTGAAAGTAAAATACGAAATACATCAATGACAGTTTCGCAGCCGCAGACATAACGTAAAAAATCGAACGCATAACAATACAAGTGGGTAAAACTTTATTGCTGGGGAGACCTTGTGTATGTTAAAGTTTGCAGTAGCACGAGCTGGAAGACTTGATGCAATAATGGAAAGTTCAGTCTCCAGATCAAATTAATTTTTAAGCGATAACAAAGCATAAACTTCAATTTCATGGTTTTAACTAGGCGGAAAATGGAAGCGAGAAAGTCTCAGCTGAATCTGTCAGAGGTCTTGAAAGGTACCACGGAATGGGCATGATGTTTTTGCGGACTTACCCTTTGCAGCATGTAAAACAGAACAGTACAAACAGAAAAATGGAAACAATGCAAAGCAGTGGTGTCGGTGTCGTGATACAGTCGAAAGGGAAAACCCATCTGTCCTTACCTAATCATGATGATGTTGCATAAATGTGTCATTACACAAAGTTATGTGTAAATTAGCTTTGGTTGATGTAAAATGTTTGTTATTTTTGCTGGGTGAAAAAATACATTTCAAAAAACGGATGCTTAACATGACTTATGTTTTTCAAGCGATGAAGTGTGCTGTCCTCAAGTGGATTTGTACAATGACAAGGGCTACTTAGTCGATGGAAGAGGAAATGCTTTTTTGACATTATTAAAACGTTTAGTTTTTCTCCTAACTTCAGCCAAAGTTAACAAAACTTTTCTTGCTACTAGTTATTGTTGCTTTATTGTAAACTAGTACAATTTATTTCGGATTTCTTAACCCGGTCGACTTCAACAAAAAATGTTTATAAAAAGAAACAACTTATTGGATTTTTGGTCGAAAATCAATATGATCTAAAGTAGCCAATGTTGGACTAAATCTAATTGCTAATTAAATAACATTTTTTATAGTAGTTAAATAAACACGAGATAAAGAAAGTTGAACAAAGGCCCAAACAAATTTTCTTCCTGTTTCTACAAAGTCTTTTGACTTCATCACAACAACCCTTTGGTTATATATAATAATACGGCGCTTTTGAAACATATTGTTTTACGCAGCATGCTGCTCAAGTTGTGACATCACGCTCATAAAGTAAAAAATCACTTTTAAGAAAAATCAGTGAAACAACTCGAGCACATCCAGGCTTTTTCGTTTTCTTGACATTATTTTTCATTATAATAAGCCTTTATTTCTTTCACTTTTCGCTCTCTCCCTGAGAATTACTAAAGGAGGAGTGAAACGACAATAATCTTTTGGCTGCTATAAAAAGGCTGTAGGGGTCGACAGAGCAGAAAAGAAATGAAAATGACGGAGCGAAGGGAAAAATCTCCTTGATGAACAATATTTATTATTTGATGTCTCGGCTTCTTCTTCTTTTTCTCTCTCTCACTCCATCCTTCCCTAGATTGTAGCTCGGATGAAATAGAAAATATCTGAATTCTCTATTCTCCGTCGCTACTGATTTGCTCGGGACTGGCTCAACCCAGGGTACAAAATTAATATTTACTTTTCCCATGTTGATTTTTCCATGATGCACATAGGGAAAGGCAAATGCAATTCATGCTATGTTGATGATGATGAACGCACATATTTGGGTATTGAGCATATATTTAATGTGTATGTGTACGTTGCTTACCTAACTTTGATACTTTTTTTCTCATCTACACGTTTCAAGAATGAACCTAGTTTAGCAAAGAAAACGAAACTGTTGTAAATGAAGTGCGGCAAAAATTCATTTTGCCTGTTACTTTCATTTAATCTTTCCTTTCGTCTCTTGAAAATTACAGTGTTTAATGGGCGTTATTTTTTCTGTGTCAAGTTATACGAGTAACGTGAACAATTTCAAATAAAATCTCTGCTTCACACAGACACAAGTTAAATTTTGTAGCGAAATCTGTAAAATTCGTTTATATTTGACTGATACGAAAAACCCACTTCTGTAGGTTGAAGGGTGCTAATTTGACAACTTTAACCGTTTCCTTCTCATTCGCTTTCTGTTGACATGCGAGGTTCTGCGATTATTGCGTGTGAATTATAAATGGGCTTGTATAAGTCAACACATGAAAATTAGGGTGATTGCATGTTTTTAAGTTTATTTTACTTTGTGAAAAATGAACTTAATACGCCTTTCGTTGAGTGTCTTGCATGATTTATCTGAGATTTTGGGTATGTTTTCTTTAACGTTGACACATCATCTGTGTGAAAGGCTTTTCGTATGTAAAAAAAATAAGTAAGCTATACGAAATTTTGCCTTTCTATATAAAATTGATATTAAATCATTCGTTGTTAAATTCAGGTTATTTATTAGAAGTGATTTACCTAAATCATTGCTGATTTGATTTTTCTCGTGGAAAAAGAGTGATAGGAATCACGTTCTGATGTGATGTGTGATTTGCATGGTAGGAATAAAATCGCATGTGTGGGCAATAAAGGATAAATAAAAGAGTACACGTGTCTATGTAGAGGTTACGCCGCTCTTGCTGCCGCCGCTATCAGGCAAAAAGCCACTACAAATAATTCAGCTGGACTTGGACTTGAAACTTGCCATTAGATTCGTGTTATGTTCAAAGTCTACTTTCAACTCAACTGTTTACGCATTACGCAGAATAAATCCGTGTCCACTTCCACCGGTCCATCGAATCCGATTCCCTAAGGAAGTGCAATTACCACACGGAGCCGCCATGGGGGGTCACACTTTTACATAGGGTATGTTGTACAAAAGGCGAAATTGAGATAGACAAGGCACCAGGGAATCCACACATTAAAAAGGGTAGTCATGTGCCTTGCCTTTTGCAGCCACGCGTCGCTCAGTCAATGAATGTTTATATTGTATCTTATTTTTCAATCAGAGGGTTATCTGTTGACGGCCCGAGTCCCATGGACCATCCACCAGCAATCAGCAATCAACACGGCAATAAACACATTCCTTTCATCAGTATACGAAGCTAGCAGAAAAGGATGCATAATAAAAAGTGTCATTTGTTTTCGGTTGGTTGGTGGTTTGTTCTTATTTCTCTAATTTATGATCAGGCATTGTGCCAGGATTCACTCACGCTGTATTTCTTCATTTGGTGACGACACAGTCTGAGCTTCTCAATTTCCAATTTTTGTAGATGTTGTAATACCTGTTGAAGTTATTTAACCGTGCAAGCTAATTGCGTATATGAACACGATCGGAGAACAATTTTTATACATATTTGAAATTGTAATTTGCAGCGAAGCAAAGCAATAAATCTGCATTATCTAAAGAGATAAAATGGAAAAGCTTCAGGTAGAGCTCGCTTTAATATGTCTGAAAAGTTATTTTCAGTTTCTCACAATGTCGATTTTTCTTTTCATTTTCGTTTCTGTGAACCAAGTTAATAACGGCGATTTCGGAGCGTGTGACTGCTGGTGTGCGTAATATTTATTTGTTGCCTTTCCTCTGCTTGAAGTAATGTTGTATGAAGAGCGCCCGTCCTCCGTCACTGAATTTCAATCATTCTCTTTCTATCTATCTCTTCCAAAGTGAAGAGCTAATAGCTAGCGGCAGTTAGTTTTACTCTTATTATTATTTTATGATGAAGGGAAAAGGGCCTTTGAAACAACCTGAGCTGAAGCTGAGTACACACCGTCGTCCTCATCCTCACTTTGTTTGTCGGGATTTCGGGAGACATCAGACTCTGTGAGGACGTATTTGTTTTTATTTTTATTCACTCCTTTTTCTTTCTTATCTTTATTCATTTATTTTCCCTGCTGCTGATTCGGATACCCTGAGATAACAATAACGGAGTAAAAGGACCAGACAAATTTACTTTGCTTACTCTTTGATTCGAGATGAGAACCGAGCAAAACTAACTCAAACTTTTCCCAAGCTTCAAATAATACCAATATCCGAATACAATGCTTATTCTACCGATCACCGAGAAGTCCTTTGAAGTGTTCTGGTTGCTGTAATAATAAAAATAAAGTGTACAAGCTCAAGAGAAGCAATTTTGTCTACTAAATATTTTGTACGTATACCAGAGAATGAGTCTATTTTACTTACCTTACGGTTTGATACAATATCAAAATTCTCATGTTAGCTACAAATTTAACCCACTGAACTGCACCTCATGTAAGGGAAAGTAATGACGCACCATGCTAGTACCAAGATTTTCACGGGTGGCGGTTTGTACATACCGTTATTATGAGTTGAAGATAGATACATAGTTTTAAAATTAAAACATCAAAATAGTGCATTGTGCACCAAAGTACCAAACTTTAGAATGTGAGTCTTCATTTTCCGTCTGAAAGTACAGAATAGTACAAATACAGAAGATCATTTATTATATTTTCGCGACTCCACTCAGTATGTTTCATTATTCTCGGAGGGAAAATAGCGTCAAAAGAAAGTAAGCAATAATCCCGAATTACTTACACCCGTCCAGTCAAAAGACAAAGGACTCCTTTGATTTACGACGGCGGCAATGCCACTCTGTTTGTTGTATGCATGTGCTGCTTTGCCTTGCCTCAATGAATGCTTTCACATTGTTTCATTTCATTTTCGTTATTTTTACTTTCCTCCCCGACTCTGGGACGGTACTGACGGTAGAGACGACGTTTTTCATCTTACCTCCACAATCCTTCTTATCCATTTCCAATCCCTCTTTGAAATCTCCATGAACGTTAACCTTAACCGGTGGCGGCTACTCCCGATGGGTAAGAGAATCTGTGCACAAATAATTAATTTCTACTAAGCAGGGCTAAATATAAGCTATTATGCATACAAAGAATTTTTTAAAAAGGGCACGGCACCACCAAAATTTGGTTTTAATGTAGCCGACTTCCACAACCAAGAGAAAGTTAAAGACAAAGAGAGCCCTTCGATTTGCATTTCTGTAATGTTTACAGGGTTTGGAATTTGATTACTTAACGTTGCCGGTTGTTGTAAAAGTGAAACCGCAGTACTTTGTGGCGTGTAATGACCAAAAGATGGTTTCATCATACCGACCACAAACACAGGGAAGTCTTCGGTCAACGTGTGAGGCAGCGTATAACTTACATTAGCTTAACTGAGCTGGGAAAGCGCTTACGGCAGAAAGTAGTAAAAAAGAATAGAAATCCCTCCTTCGCCAAATTCAGACTTTTATTATTAAGCTGCAAGAATTTTTATGGTTGATAAAAGGGAGTCATTTGAATATGTGATTTTTATTTTCAATCTTATTCGATAAAATGTAGAATCTGTAGAATTTGGAGCACTCCTAATCTGAAAAAAAGAAAAATAGGAAAGCCTGAAGCTTCTCGCGTTGTGGCGTAAAATGAAACTTGTGTTTAGTCGAGAAATTGAAGTTGAATTCGATCCAACCCAGCCGAATAATAATGGAACGCGTCAACTATTGTGATGATGCACCAATAGTATGTAATGTATGTGATCCGATGTGGCGTCATTTTTTCTTTCCCTTCTTGCTTTCTTTTCTCTCACTTCAATAGTCTCTTCTTTTATCTCCGTCTTTCTTTCGCCCACAATTTTTTGTGTGCACAAAGGCTAAAGAAATTCGAAGTTGAATACGACACCATTCATTCACTCACATAGCACAAAAGCTTCATCCTCCTCTTCTCCTCCGTATAATAATAAAATAATATGGGAAATCTGACGAGGAGAAAATGGAAGGGAAAGGAAAAAAGAGACAGAATAAAAGAAAACTTTTCCCTTCCAACACCGCATGTTTCATGCGATTCAATTGGAGGGACGATGCATTCGGCTCTCTTCCAGTTCCAGTATTTGAACCATTTTGTTTTCCCCTTATCCCATATTCACCTCTTTTTCTCTTTCGACATTCTCTGTAACTATGCTGGTGTATTTTTTTCTCTCAAGGAAGGTAAATAATCTTTGATACAAAGTTTGGTGTCTGTCCGTAGACTTTTAAGTATATTTTGCATGGAGTCATCTAAAGCACTGTCAGTTTTGGACGTGAATTGTTTATATTTAGCCTGCGCATGTTAGTCTTGTACATTTTGGACGAAGCTTTTATTGTCCCCTATTTGGGGGATTTATAAGCAAATGACAATTATAAACAAATGGTATATAGGGTAAGCTTAAATTTTAAATAATACATTTAGTAATTGTTTAAAAAGAATTCTAAAAAAATATTTCAAGTTTGATGACATTTTTCGCCCAACAAATAAAAATCTCTTCAATCTTAATTTTGTACAAGATCGTGTAAATGTGCAAAGGTCAGTGCAGATGTCAAAAGAATTTTTTGGATTTTTGATCATTGTAAGAAAGGATCTCAAATTGACTCTGGAACAATTCCCGATACTTTTTGGTTTGGTACACATAATCAAAAGGAACATTTTAATTTGACAAAAAAGGTTAGCGAAATACTTGTCCAAGAAACTATCAACTGCCAATTTTCCTTTTTGATGCCTTTAATATTTGAAATAAGGAGCAGTGCAGTGGGCTATTTTTTGCTTGGGTTTATTCTGTGATATCGATACAGAACAAAAAAAATGTGTGCATGAATATTATATATATGCTTCAACTTTTAAAGGCAGTAAAATATCTGGGGAGAGAAGTGAGAAGGAGGAGAGAAGTGGCATCTTGTGCGTATGTAATTTATAGCCCATGAGTTAGAAGACGAAGGAATTTTGTGGAAGCATTATTTCTCGATATTTCATACAGCTCAGCGGCGACGATGGTGGTAGCAGTGGTGTCAGTACATGGAATTTCAGGACTTTTCTTAGTACACTTTGCGAGTGCAGCAAAAGAAGCCGAAGAAGAGTGCGAGTTGCATACATGCTTGTAATAATAATAATAATATTCACTTTTCTACATATTGAGTAGGACGCATTTCTCCGTAGTATATATTATTATTATTATTATCCTTACATTACATTATGCAACTTCCACCTAGATCTGGATTCCTGAATATACTTAACACTCCATGCCTAAAATCACTACGCAATATGCTGAAATATGTACAAAGGTTCCGTTCCAGTGATGAAAGTAGTTTATAATCGAATTTTACGGGTTATCATCGCTTTCGTACGAATAAGAGGCAATATAATATATATAAAAAGAATTTATTTCAAAGTAGTTGTTGGTTAAACACTTTCACCGCAGTCACCACCCAATTGTATGTGTGTACCACCCTGCTTCTAGCTTTGCAACAACTCGCTGGAAAGTTCACATGTCATAATATGAAATGTGAGAATGGAGCACTTCCTGGATTTTTCTCTGTCTCCGTTATCATCAGTTTTATTTTTCTTTCTCCAAGGTTTTCTATGCTTCCCTCACATTAGATACTCACACTCAGGTAGTTTTTCTTTACAAAAGTATACCAATGAGATGAGAAAAAATACATCACGGTAAAAATGTAGAGATTTGCGGGTCGAAAGAAAAAACCTTCATAAACCAGTTTGGGCAAAAGGAAAAACACTTTCTCTAAATTCAAACTTCCAGCCTCGGCGTCTCCATTATCTACTAATGTCTTAAAAATATGATTTGGGGAAAGTAAAAACAGCAACCGTTTTGAAGAAAATTCACGAGTTCATTTCTGGTTCTGGTGGCATGGTGTAAAAATGATGCGCTGCATATTTATTAGATAAGAATGTTGCTGTAAACTCCAAGCACTCCATCACGAAGGAGTTGTTGTTGTGAATCCAGGAAGTACTCCATCCTTACTTTTTCAGACTCGACATTAACGTTTAATGTGTGTCTCCCGTTATTCGAGTACAATTTTCATAAAGTTAGTTCATGGCGTTGCACACGACTACTGGTATTAAATTGTCAGAGTCGGAGTAAAACCATCTTAATTTTAATAATAATGGTAATATGCATTGCCTACGCCAGTGTTTTTGCCCTCGCCGGGATTAAATATTACTTGCGTGCATGACGATGAGCATATGGATTTGATAAACGTGCAAAGTATCTTCTTGTGAACATTAACTTTTTGTTTTTCTCTTTTCTCTTCGGGGTGCCCTTCATTCACTTGCAGCATCAGCAGCGCAGTCTTTAATATTTCTGTTTTGTGGGCACGCGGGTATTGTTGCAGCCAGTGAATATGAGTATGAATATGAGGGACGGTGGGTGGCAGTGGCACGGATAAAGGAATAATGACCCAATATAACTTCACCGTATCATTTTACATTTGGTGCACTGTATGCAGCTTTCACTAATCCCTAACCATCACCGTGCGCTATTGTTTTTTCTAATGGCAGCAGTTACCATACACGTGGAATTGCAATTTCATCTTGTATTAAAGTGTAATAAAGAGATATATGGTCACAACAACTCACAAAAAGCACGATTAAGAAAAAGCAAAATATAAACCATACTGACTGACTAATGCAAACGTATCTAAATGATGATAAAATGAATCCTTCTATGAGACTATGGGAGGGATGGGAGAGGCATAACACATATATCACTTGGTTTTAAAAAACAAAAATTCCTCTTTATTTTGGATAGAAATGATGGATATTTGATTAGCAAGTATCTAAATGTATCTTTCAAATGAGAATTCTGCATAGATTGGATAGATTGAGATTCTGCAATATTCCTGCAAAAACATCCCATCACTGATTCTAGAGAGCAGATAAGCAATAAGCCAGTTAACGTTTTGGTTCATCCAAGGAATTTTATGGACATAGCTCAAGAAACGTTGGAATATCTTGAGCAGTGAAGCAGCAGACGATACTGCAACCGACACGGCAATGTGCAGTCCAAATCGAACAACTGTCTAGTTAGTAGGGTTATAAATGTATCCCCTCGCATACCAATCATTCTTTGCTACATTAGTCATCCGCTCATCCGTAGGAGATGCATTCCAATCCAATCCATCTTCGTCCACTCTTTCACTTCCCTCTTGTTGACTGATGCATCTGTTTTTGTGTTCGTCTACGCTAAAAATGATGTTCTATAGCCATTGATGAGGAAACTGAGTTTTCGTACATTCATGTATTTTTAAATATTGCTAAATTGTTAAAGCATTGAAACAGCTTGACAGATACAACAACAATATGATGAAATGGTCACCTGAGTTTTCTCTAAGATATTCATAAATGTTTGAAATATTTCGTCTCACTGAATTCCACCAAATTCTTGGTATTACCAATTTCGTGTAATATTCCTGCTTAAATTTCATCAATACGCGGAGAAATAATCCAAATCTGGAAAAGCTTAGCGTTTCTCGGAAGTGGTCGAGTAAAAATACAAGAACAACCCTTTAGTTTGAAGCAGTGACATTTAAAAGATGGAAATGTGAACCTACTATAAACTTTTTAGTATTTTTTGGTTCCAGCTCTTCTTACTTCTTGCGTGAGTCGAGTGGTTCGTGATCGTGAGTGTCTTCTTCCCTTCTCTTCCCTACTTGATTCTACTCACAAGCTTATCATCTTCCTTTCTATCTACTATGCTGATTTTCATCTTATCCCTTGTCTTAAATTATTCTAAGCAAGTTCCTCACTCTCATACCAGCCATCCCTTGACTTTTTTCTTTTTATCCTTCACCTCTCAAGCATTTTTGTGAATTGCGCGCTGCTTGATCTTTCATGTAGTAAGTATGCACGGAAGGTATTTTCCTGCTTTTACATAAGCGTGACGTGACTACCTTAAGTCTGATCAGAAGCGAGAAAAAATAGCTTGCCTTCTTGGAAACCTTTGACTTTTTCGATTCCCCCAAAAATACAATACCTTTGCTTTGCTAAAGTTCTTAATTCAGCAAGAGTACAACAAATATTATATACTGGTGCTTCCTTAAAGTCTTACTGGTAGCGTTTAGATATAAACACCAGAACTTTCTCTCAAAGATTCTGGAAGGAAAAAGTAAGCAGATGAGTTTCATATTGAGTATCGACGGCAGCATGCATAACATAATCCAGATTATTATATTTTGTGACGACAGGCTGTTGTTGTAGAATATCAAAGTTGGGGAAGAGAAAGTGAGTTAAAATAGTCAGTCTTATATGTAGAAAGACTTTGAAGAGGGAAAGAGGGTAAAGTAGAATTGATTGATATAAAGTTATAACGTTTACACGCTACAAGATCCTCGAATTCGACTCGACAACAGAATAGACACTTCTCCGCAGTCAGCATGGCAGAGCTGGTGTGCTTGTGCAGCTTCTAAACTGAAGCATGGATCTTTTGAAACTTTTTCACATCGTGGAAAACTTTTCCTTGGCACAAAAACTTTTATTCGTCAAGAAGAGAAAAAAAACTAGGAAGACCGAAAGAAAGGGAAGAAAAAAGCTAGCAGAGGGCTTATTATAAAAACTAAAAGTGTTTTTTCCCTTAAGGATCATATAACTTTTACATGAAGAGTTTTTCGGTAAAAGTTTTGATGAAGTACATTGAAAATGAAAGGAACGGTTTGGCAGTGTCAATTCAGTTCGTTTTTCGGAGCACTCGACTCTGAAACAGTGAAAAGCTAAACTGGTTTGTTGTTTGGACTTTTTCCAGAAAAGTCAATGTGCTTCCTGGCGTAACTAGACATTAGAAATGCACGCAATTTCAAAACGTTTCTATTTTTCGAATCAATCTGCTGAAGATAATTTCTATTTTAACGTAGCTTCAACTAAATAAAAATTTCGTAGAAGAGTAAAGATTAATCACTGAAACCCCAATTCATATTTATTGATAGAAAAATAAAAGGGATAAGTAATTATATAGATACTCTTAACCCTAGCTACATATACCTTCACTCTTTCCACATAAGAAATGAAAGAAATCAAAACAGTAGTCAAAGATAACATTAATGTGTGTAACAAAATAGCATAAGCTTCCCCGGGTGGTCGCAAAGTCGTAAAGGATGTTATTATTAAAAGTATGAAGAGATTATGATTACGCATGATAATCATCACATATTGAATTTTACCGTATTTTATCTATATCACATTACTTTCTATTTCGTACATTACAAGCACGTAAAACACTACACTAGGACAAAAATTGTATTTACATCACTGCAAATTTGTACAGACAGAAGTAAACTTTGAGTAAATGATGCAATGTCTCATCTGCAGTAGGAAGGTGAGTTTTACGAGTAAGCAAAATCAGCGACCCTTTTCATCGTTTGAAGTGACAAATCCTCTTGCTATTCAGGAACCAGAGTGAAAAGGCAGGGGTTTTCTACAGACGGTTTTAGTGTGCAGCTGAAGCTTGACGGACGATGAGGGACAGGATAGAATGACTGAAAAGGCACTTGCCACTACCGTAACATTGACGAAGGGAGCTTCTGATTGATATTTTTGGGGGGAATTGAAAAACTGTCTGGCAGAACGAAGATGAAGAATTCAGTAGAAATGAACGAAAGCAAAGATGTTATGTAGCTGCCAAGTCATATATTAAAATTTTGAGCAAAGCCTCCGTTTATCCTTCTCCACCACGAGCACGATTGATATCACGTTTTTATCAACTTTTTACGATTATCTTGGTATTTAGTCACTTGGTACTCGTTCCGACCGTATCGGTTACACATAATACCATCGGCTTATACAGATTTTCAAAAGAGTCGCTTTGACAGCTTGTCACACCCGCTGAACAAACGGAGTATTAGCAGATACGCCATGAGCTTTGGTGCTTTGTCCTTCTTGCCAGCATTTTTTATTTCACTTTTAAAGTATTGCATTACTAGTAGCTTAACGAAATACTGATTGATTAAGTTTCTGTAAAATGTAAATCATCAGTATGAAACATAAGACAAGTGTACTTTTGAGTCAATTTTTATTGGGAAACTTTTATTTTCTCCTCTGCTTGACTTAATGGTGCATTCTTTGGCGAAACGCGAAACTGTTTTTTGGAACATGAAAAGAAACAAAGCAGATTACAATTTGAGGATTCATTGTCTTTTGACTTTTTCCTTAATTGTAACATGATATGCCAAGCCGTCACGTTTGATTTTTTCATTCGTTTAACACGGAGTCCGATCTTCACCCACACTCCTTTATAAAGTGACATGACGGCATCACCCCTTCCAGATTACACTAAATTGTTTAAGTTTTAAATGGCCTCTTAAATGAGCTTAAAAGGGATTAATAAAATCGTGCTCTCGTCTCCGCCTATGTATTCAGAGGAAATTTTGTTTGAATGAAATTATGGCATTTTTTCAAAGTTTCATAATGGATCTTAACTTTGAAGAAAGAAAAATGACTATTGACTTTGACAATAGAATGGCGAAACACAGCTACAAAATGAGATTTTGAGTTTGCATTTTTACATTCATCGAAACAATTTTCACTTGCTCAACAAGCCTAATACCTTAGAACTTGTTTCACAATCATGTTGAAAATATTACTACAATTTGACAAATGGTTGAATTTTACTGTTCATTTTCTTGTCATCATTATTTTTTAGCAAAGTAAAATGATGCAATACAACACTAATATGTGAACAAGTCTTGAGGGAGATGACACAACAAGAACATTCAAGATGACAAGAAACTAACCGATGAGCTGATGTACCATGAATAATGGAAGTGGAAGTCACTCAGAGAGGCTAGGAGAAAGTGAGTAAATTAATTTGGAGGAGAAGGGAAAGTAAAGTAAAACAAAATGTGTGACATACAAAAGCAGAATATGCAATAAGAGCATCTTGTGAAAGCACAAGCAACAAACAAAAGGCACAGTCTTAGTCAACGTGGCGTACCTTTTGACACTAATATTAGATTCTGTTTATGCATGCACACAAAAGGAGAAGCATGTTTTGAATATGAACAAACCAAACATCGCAATGGCATAATAATATTCCTTTCTATTCATTCATTCACCCTTTTCTTGTATTCTCCGTGTGATCCTTTATGTCAATCTATTTATCTGTCTTGTTGTTGCCAACTTTTATCTCATTGTGATCTCTTCGGTCTCATGCTGACTTCAAAGTACAAAACATGGCAAGAAAGCTGGAAAGGCTGGTTGAATAGAAAATGAACAACTTTTCCAAAAACAACGATCTAGCGAAGCGAACATGTCTCTTTTGTTGGGTCCATTTTCATGGAACGTCTCGCTTCGGCTTTTCCTATTCTCTAGTTTCTCTTCTGTCTGATGTGACCGTCTCTGTGACCCTTTAATACTTCCCGTTTTACTTTCGGGAAAGTGATAGGCATGGACGTGGTATACTTCTATTCTATCTAAGGCACCTTTATCCTAATTTCATTTCCAATATTACATCACAAGAGGATGCACGTTATTTATTATTACATGAACAAACCCAGCGCTACATCGTTTTCAAAGCCTTGCACAGCAGGCAAGCGTTACAATATATGAAATAAGATGAACACAACCACTTGCCGGTGTTGGCTGGAGCGCTTCTTTTTTCCTGTGCTCTTTTCCTCCACTCGTACTGCTCCTTTGAATGAAGGAGGAAATATTTATTATTATTGTTATTATGATTTTATATTGCACAACAAAAAGGGATCAAGTCAACGGCACAAAGAGGAAAGCTGTGCCGGAAAGATTCTTAGCCGAATCCCTTTCCTTCTTTTATAAGTTTGTTTCACCGGTATTTTAACGGTGGAAACATCTAAACATCTCACTCTGCTAGTAGTAAGCTTTTATTCCCCTGCCCAGATCGAAAAACCAAAGTTGTAACCTTAACCTATCTTGGAAGCTCGTGTGCCTTTTGCATTAGCATTAGTGAGCTGGCTTAGACGAGAAAAATTCGGAACAGTGAAATCCTGGTTGGGAAAGTTTCTTCTGCCAATAATAAGAAGACTGAAAAACATGAACGATAAAGTTAAAAGTTAAAGTCACACGCTCACAGATCAGGGCTCACAAAACCCCCAAATTATAAGGACAGCATACCTGCATCACGAAGAAAATGCAGAGACGTAAATTTGGGACCGAGGAAGGAAATAGTGAAACGAATGAGTCGTTTTGCATATCTTTGGAGTAATATGGCTTCCTTGTGAGCAAAATTGCAATTACGAGACTCTAAAAACTCTCAATATCTTGTCGCTGCGGCCGATTTTATATTCCCGGCGGAATGCTTGAGTAGCACGTAAAAGCATGCTACGAAAAGATGGAGTGAGAGAAGTTGTGTGTGACGCCACGCCAGCAGGAACGTAGAAAACTATTAAACAGAACATTTTCATACAAAAACAGTAACCCTTTCACCTAAAAATGAAAAACTTTTTTTCCTTTTTAAATGAATACCAGAATGCATGGCACACATGCAAGAAAACACCCCAGCAGTAGTGTAATACACAACCACACCACAGCTAGTGGAGGAGTGAACTTGGAGAAAGCACGAAAAAGCGAGAGCAGCAACTTTTTAATTAAATTTAAAAATTATTGTCCATCGTGTAAAAGTATTGGAAATAAAATTCTCCTGTGACTCCCCTTCTTATATTTTTTGAAATCCCTTGCTCGGTAACGGTGTGCTACTGCTATCCAAGTATAAAATAAAATAAAATCTCCCAGAATGAGAATGAGCAGTGGTATGGATGCATGGAATAATTTGATCGCCTCCCTCATCCCATCCTCCTTCACAAGGCAAGAAGGACGTAGTAAACCACAGAGCCATATTAGATACATAAAACTGTTGTCTTCTCCTAACTTTATTACCACTGCTGCTGGAGAATGTAACCGAATTAAAAACTAGAAGTGATGTGATGTAATGAAACTCTGAAAAATATTATCGAAGAAGTGTTGAGCACTTTGAATCCTTCTGGCTCCTTTTACTACTCATTTACAACAAGTTTTTTAATGCTTTTTCTACTTTCCACTAGCGAATACGCAGCGTAGCTTATGCAAATGGCCCACGCCTGGAGAAAGCTTTCTGACTTTCACATGGTTCACATTTCACGGCTCTTGGAATTCCTAATATTTTTCAGGCTTGCGTAATTAAAGGTTGATGCAGACAGTGATTCGTTCGACAGATCTTGACCAGAATGGACTTCCCATTTCCCAAAATAGAAACAAATATGCGAGCAGTACACTTTACATACCGTAGAAAGAATGAGTGACAAGTTGAAAGGACTTTTGCCCTTGCTACAAAAGTCGTCTCTTCCTCATCATTTTATTTTTATGAGTTATTGAACAAAATAAATCGTACAACAGGGAAAAGCAGTAGTGCAAATAACAAGCGTGTGTGCATTGTGCACACAACAGACAACTTTTTTCCGCTTCTTTACTTTCCATTTGGAAAATGTTTAGCGTTAGCCCTTAGATGTATTGATCATGCACGATTGAGAATTGAAGAGCCCACTTCTCATTTCATGGGAAACTCTTCTCAACACTACATACTCAATAGTCACCACTCTTCAGCTACTGTCAACAAAAATCAGTGAAACTCAACTCACATTCAATTCTACTCACTCGGACTCGCTGATAACAATGGTACCCAACGATAACGATGACTCAATCGCTGGAAGCAATTAGCTCTCTTCTTTTCTGTAAATTTGCCGACTAAAATTGCCTCTTTGGACACTTTCATCAAGTGACCACCACCATGCAATGTTAACAATCAAAAGTGGAAAGCCACTTTTGTTCGGCTTGAAAAGCTAACTCTAACTCTATTGTACAGTAGTATCGAAGTCCGTATGAAAGCAATGATGATCATGAATGAACCCTTAGTGTCGGTCGGTATTTTTCTCTCTAAATGACGGTAAACGCACGCCTTACGCCTCTGTTTTCTCCTTTTTGTCTTTTTGTTTACAGGGCTTATTTTTCATACTTGCACGTGTCTTCACACGAATCAACGAGCTGCTAAATTGTTCATCATATACAAATAGAGAATTAGAACAGAAATGCATGGTTTCATTTATGTCTATTCCTTTGAAATGAGTCATTCATTACTACAATTTATAGATTTAAAGACAGTTTTGATTACTTCAGGTCCGTCCTCAGACTAACTTATACATAACACATGAAACTTTGCTACTTGCTGTATCTACTAATTTTATATCGGCTATGATAGAATTGTACCTGTTGTAACACTGTCAAGTGTCAGCCAGCCAGACATCGTTTAATTTTTAACTATGTACAACTTTATCTGGTGAGTTACTACGACTCTGTCCTCTTCATCTGAATTTCTACTCATTATCTAGCTTTTTCAGGTAGAATCCTTTTTCGTAAAGGGAACGCCGCGCCGTAGGGGATCAACTCTGGGTCGCGTGTCGTCATTTCTAATGACACGCGACCGCTTGCTTGCCTGGAGCGAGGGTTTACCATTTTTTAAATATTATTTTGTTGATTGAGACATATGAGACAGTTTCAGTTTGAAATTAACAATCTTGGAGCAACTCGATTCAACCTAATAAAGAACTTTGATAGTAGTCCTTTTGTTTTTTAAAGATGGGTTTCTCTCAGCATAAAGCTTGGAACTACAGTGGAATGCTCATGTCAGCAATTGCCTCGCCATCTCGTCATTTCCACTTCGACTTCTTTATCCGTCAGCTTTTCTGCAAAAAACTGGAAATTCAACTTGATCCTTTGAGTTCCGATGTTTCGGATGCACCGGGAAAGGAAACAAGAAAAGCATTGTTGTCTTCTGGGGTAAGGGAAGCAGCGCGTGAGGAGGCGCGAAATACAACAAAGGTGAATTTTAAAAATCAATAATATTTACCTCTGCTGCTGGAGAATCAGTTGATTTCATATTTTATGGATAGCTCTAGCTCTGTAACAAAAGGTGCTCTGCTTTCATACAAAAATTGTCCAGCAGCAACGTGTGTCCAGGAAAATGTTGACTCGTGACCTCAGAACGGAATTCACTCACTTCCACTGAATTGACAAATTTATTAACGGTAAAGTAAAACCGGAAACATTCAATTTTAATTCTTCATATCAATAAAAAAGCCAGAGTTGATTGTTGATAGCAATAATAAACGCAAATCAGAGCGGAGGACGACGTTATAAACTTTTTTGTTCACACATTAATAAATTAAAAGAGCATTAAATAAGCAGTCAAGTGATAGTAATTAATACTCGTAATTGTCGTTTTGGGGCATTTGTTTGTAGATTTTGACCACATTTTCATTGGTTTGTTTTAATTACTAGATAGAACAAAAAGTATTTTTGGTGTTCCTGTTCCTCTCCAGTTATTGTTGGTTCGTTCGTAAGCAATTCATTCATTAAAACTGGATTGAAAAGAGCAATCTTTATTTTCGTTATCTTTAACTAGTGATTGTACATTGTAGTGACAAAGTTGTAGTGAACTTTTCAGTGTTCCTGAGTTTTCCAGCTGTAAATACGTTTCGTTCCGTTTGTAAGATATTTGTGACAGTTGTCAGTCATCAGTTGTTTAGATTGCGACCTGATAGATTTAATGGATGAAAACATCGTACATCTGTAATATTTATCCTCTCAATTCCTCTCATGTAGCGGCCGTCTTTTTGATCTACTCCGGATATTCGGATTACATTTTGACATTTCTTTTCCAGTCGTTCATTAGTTACTTTGTTAGTGTCAGAACAGCTCATCAACTTTTTTAGATTCTCATCACTTACGTACAATATTGATTTTAAACTTCTCTCTGTCTGTCAGTCAATTAATAAGAAATTGACTACTCATACTCATCGGTGAGTGAATGGAATGGGTATTGGCAACCATGTGACAGGTCATGTTCCTCAACCACATGTCGTCCATCCACCAAGGATGCCATGATCAAAGCGTTTATAACAGGTTATTTTGTAACAAGGTTTATAAGGACCAACTTGTTGTTTCATATGTAATGGGAATAACAAATATCAAATGGCACATGGGCGAGTCAGTTTAATCGTGCCTTTCTTTACCTTTCAGGTTATCAGTGCGTAGAAATCCGTGGGCGGAATAAGAAATATCACACCTACAGTATTGAGATACATCATAAAGATGAAGTGCTACACTTAGATCGCCGTTATTCTGATTTTTTGCAACTGCACAAGGAGGTATGATTAATATGAATTCGTATTTTTTCCATTAGAAGTCATGATCGAGTTTGGTTAGGCTAGGTGGCCGCCACATACAATTGAAAAAAGAAAACAATAGATAATAAAATACTTTGTTTACCTATACAGAATCGAGATATTTAAAACCCACGACTCACGAGTTAAAAATGTTAAAATACATAAATGTAAGCTCAGCCGGTAGAGTAGAAATTAATCCAACTAGAATATGCTAGGATGTAGGATAAGGTTAGGCTTAGAGGTAAACGTACTAACTAAATGTCCATTTACTCTTTACTTTGTCTGTTCATGTTATCTAAAAGAAGACTGTGCTTTTAGTTAATAACAAGACTAGTTTCTTGTAGAGGTGCATGATGCATATGAAATGTAGATTGACCGGTGGTAACCTTTTCAGTACATTCTTATACGGTTAATAATGATAATTATTTAAAAATTGATATCATGACGTAATGTGAAACGTGTTTTGATCATAGCTACGGAAGCAGTTTGGCAACGATATTCCATGCTTCCCCCCGAAGAAAGTGCGTAATTCTTCTGTTAAGGTGCTTGAATCTCGAAGAACTGGTTTAGAACATTACCTGCAGACTATGCTAGCATTTAGTCCCATACCAAAGGAAGTTCTCATTTTTCTTACCATTCAAAATAGTTGCAGAAATCAATATTCGTAAGTTTGGATTTTAAAATGCGTCACTGGAAAATTTAGGTTGTCAATTTTCTAATTTAATTTACTTTGTTTACACAATATATACAGGAAAGACGACACTCCTTCCGCCTCGATTTACAGCGAAGATCATTACCAAACTGAAAGTACTATTGTGAACAATCCAGCTGCCGGTTTTCTGGAGGACCCTTTCATTGAATCGGACACCAGTAGTAATTTATCTGACACTGTGACTCGCGGCGTTTTGGATGCTCTGTACAACATTTAAAACCTTCGGTTTTGCTTTGTTTTTGTAATTAATATATTACCAAAAATTGTATCTCAAAATGAGTACTACCGTACTGAGGCGACAACAGATTGTTGTTTTTGTTACCGCTTGGATTAGTTATGCGATAGTAAGAAACAAATTACTCTTTTTGGGGATTTTCAAAGCAGTTTGGTTTGCTTTGTGTAATAATTTTCTCCTTTGTTTCATAGATTTATTTCCTAAGAAAACCCATTGGTATCATTAAACCAGTGTTAGAGACAGAATTTTCGCTGTCGAAAACAGATTTGGGTCTCATGGATGTAGCATTTCTGCTACCTTATGCTACAATTCAAGTGTTTGGTGGCCATCTGGGTGACAGGCTAGGACCAAGGCTAACAATCGCCTTATGTTTATCTCGTAAGTGTCAATCGGTTACCTTATTGAATCTATTAACATTTTCTGAATCGAAATTATTACATAATTAATTTCTACTTTCCAGTTGGTGGCACCGCTATGTTCACATTTGGAGCATGGAATCGATATGGACTGCTTCTGGTGACTATGCTAATCAATGGAATTACGCAAGGTCCTTGCTGGCCTGCAATATGCAAGGCTGTTTGTGCTTGGTATCCAGATCAGCAATTAAACACCGTTGTTGGTATTCTGTCCACGTCTGTGTATGTAGGTGGTGTTTTCGGAACTGCCTTAGCAGTTCACCTACAGTCCCGTAAGTCCCTCCCTTCCCATATTGTACTTGAAATAGTTCATGTTTTTAATCTTCCCTTTTGTTGATCGTGCTTTTATTGTGTGTTGTTTGCAGAATATGGGTGGAGAATGGTATTTTTACCTTCTGCGGTGGTAGCTGTGGCGCTGGGGGTTGTAGTGTACTGTGTTTTGCATAGCCCAGACGACAAACACATTGCTGTTCCTGGCAAGGAGTCAATGATGCCGGCAAAAATTGGAGAGGAATCGGGTGCGGGTAGGCGAACATTCTGTCAACTCTGGAAAATACCTGCAGTGCCGGAAGTATCGATGACGGTTATGTGCTTGAAAGTAATACGTTACTGCATGCTCCTTTGGTTGCCGATTTTCTTGGTTCACTACCTTCAGTATTCCGTTGCTCAAGCTGGAATGTTCTCAACGATATTTGATGTCGGCGGATCGCTTGGTTCACCGTTAATTGGATATATTCTTGACAGAAAATTCAAAAAGAATACATTCTTAGGAATGTGGCTGTTTGTATCAATCAGTTCAATCACTATGACCTTATTTGCCGTAACAGCGAAATTAGGGTTCTTTTACAATGCAGTTTTCATGCTAATAGCTGGAGCAAGTAATGGCGGTGCTGATTCTTTATTGGGTAATGGTTTACGATTTAACCACTCACTAAATAGAAATGGATGGTGGTCATATGTATGGCTCTAATTTTGTTTGAATTTTCTGCAGCTGGGTCGTTGTCAATGAAAATGGGGGAAGCGAACGGAATGAGAGCTGGAGCTGCTGTTACTGGACTTATTAATGGAGTTGGCACTTTTGGTGCAGTTTGTGAAGGTATTTACTTTAAATGATGGAAATTTTCCTTTTGCTTTTTTTTGGTTTGTGTTTCTAACTAAAACAATGTTTGTTTAGGACCTATTGTCGGATACATCTCTGATCATTACGGATGGGGCGCGATGTTAACGTTGATGATAGTTCTTTCAGCATTTTCCAGTCTCACAATGTTTCGTGCAATGGTTGTTCAGAGAAGGGCAGATCGGTTCCCTCTTCCACATCATAGCTCAAGTGGTACCGACGATAAAGTTCCTTTGATGACATAATTGTTACTTTATTTATGTCAGTGGACTTCACGAGGATTCCGTTCTTCATTGCATAATTTCACACACAAAAAAAGTTTATATTTTATTTTAAACCAAGGCCTTCTTCGTTAGAATGTTCAGGTTTCCCATAAATCAACATGTAATTTGTGTTCACTTTGTTTCAAATATCTTAACAAGAAGTGAAGTTGAGTTCTTACCTGTCTTGAATGTATATTTCTGAGTGCTTTAATGATAATGATTATGAGTTTATTATAAATGCCATTATTTTCTCCAATTCTCTCAAAAATATTTATGCCGCAATATCTTTTCTTATGCCGTGTTTTAAGACATATGATGATGGAAGTTAAATGAAATACAAAAATGAAAATTAAGACACTACCTAACAAATCTAACCTAGGTGTACTGTAAGAATAAATAAACTTACTCAGAGAGGCATATAATATTGAAGTTACTTACAAGGTACTTTAATGTTTAACGAAAAAATAAAATAAACGATTCTTTGCTGTACCTAGATATTTTAATCTTGAAGAGACACCCTGAAAAATGAAAGATAAACTTTACTGACAGGGGTATAACTTATAGAATATTGATAGATACGAATTAGTATTTAATATTTATTTTCTTTTGTTAACCGGTGGCCATTTTGTATGCAAATCTGGGCATTTTAGTCGCTGCAATTGTTGGGTGGTATAAAAAATAAATCATAGAGTTAAATTTGTTGTTCCGTTCCATCATCCTCAAACCGTGTCTGCGTAGAATCTGCAGTATTTAGAATGCCCTGGTATTTGAGTGCCTCAATCCTTTAAATGTTAGTTTTATTTTCATATGATAAACAAAGTAATACTATTTAATATATTACAGTTAAAATGTTATATTTATGACATGTTATCTATGTGTGTTAGGTAATAAGTTACAATGCCTTTGCTATCTCCAACAGTGTTGGCATTGTACTTCGAGGTGCTTCGTAGAGAATTTTAAAGGGAAAAAAAGGAAAAGTCGGAAGTTGGATAATGTAATATAAGATTTATTTTTAAAAATAAACTACTCAATTAATTTCAATAATAATTTATTTGGTAAACAGTACTACCAGCAGTGAGAAGTGAGTAGGTACGCTGATTCGCTTTTCTTTCGTATGAAATTATATAGCTTTGTAACAGTATGGTTAATACTGCATTAATTATTTCAAGTTGAAACTACGATTATAATTAAGCATGTTAAAATATCTGTTAAATATGAAAACTATAAAAGTCAAAATGTTTTTTCAGACATGCATGTTCGTTTTAAGATTTAAATTATACACCATTGAAAAGATCACTTATTTTTTAAAATCTCTTACGTTGTATGTGTATTCAACAGAGTGGACTTACCGCAAACTGTGTTATTTAAGGACTGAAAATAAAACAAAATCACTTCACCTACCTAAATACTTCTTTCGTACAGTTTATTTTGAACATAACGCTCTCTGTCTCTATCTTGATTACAGTGTCGGGCAGTCATTGAAGCGGAAAACACTAAATCGGCGATTATCATACATTATATAGGTACATTACCTTTTCAGGTGAAAATAGGTGAAATTTGTTATGTTGTAAAATAACATTTTGTCATGAATAGTTTATCGTTTTGATTTTTCAGAAAACATTCATTTAATAGCTCTGCAGAGTATAAATACTTAGGTACATTTTAGAGACCCTCGGAAAGCTTTCTTTGAAATGTTTTGAAGGCTTCCCACAATGGTTTTCTCGCTATGTGACTTTATCAAGTTTATGGTATGACTATGGCAAGTGCAACAATTGAGATTTAATAATTACTTACAAACAAATTGTATGATACAATGTCTCCGCGAACCCGTGGCTTCATGCACTTGAGAAAGCGTTGTATTGTTTGTACATTTGAAAGTAGGCATTTTTGCAGTAACTCGAAGAATGGAATTCACGCACACACATGGCAAGACGTATGACACTTACCGTTACTGTCTTTGCTATCACTTGTACCTTCTTACAGAGATTGCGATACGAGCATGGGAGGATTTCAAAGGCTACGATATAGTTAACCTATGAAGTAGTATACAAAGTTATATATAGAAGTGCTACCATTTAAATCAAAGCAAAGCAGATCAACATTTTTCACATGTCATGCCCTTGAATTTTTCTTTTATTGTTTTTTACTGAAAGTGGTGGCTTCCTCTGTACTCGTATCAGCATCAGCTACTATGTACATCTTGATAATACAGCATTGACAATTCTTTCTCCCGGGTTTACCATTCTGAAGAAAGATCAGTGACATTGTGTGTAATATTTGTTTTGCATGCTGTATTATATTCATTTAATAGATAGATGAAAGAAAAGTGCCAATGTCTTTGTAGATTATCTTGAGAAACCAGAGTAGTCGAGATATAAATTTTTATACTATTTCGATTTTGAATTGGTATAAAATTTCACAGCAATGAATCGGAGGTTTGGAGGTTTGTTACTGTTAGACATAAGATTAGGTATTAAAATAACTGACTTCTGCTTTTGGCATTCAACATGCCAAAAAATGCTCAGTCATTGTCACTTGGCGTGGCGAATTAGTGACTCATGCCGTAAGTAGGACAGAATTTCCCAAAAGAATGAAAAAATCCTTGATGCGGTAAAACAACCGAGGAAGAAAAGGAAGATGCTAGTAGATATTTTTACTATAAATGCGTACGAAAGTACATGATGAATTGATGAGACTTTTTCATGATCTAAATAGGTATGGTTGATGCTATATAATATTTCATATCAAGTCGTGTTTGCAGTGCTTTTCTTTATATGATGCGAGACTCATTGAATGAACGGCTTGATTTATTTCCAATATGAATCACTACACTTGTCAAACCATTGTTCAGTCATCAATGATGATATGATGATGACACGCACCGTTTATCTGAGGAAGGCTCATATCAATTCAGAGTCATATTCTTAGAAGAAAGATCCGCTTCAAAAACATTTTCATGTCAAACAAACACTTATCAAAGCACACTTCCTTTGTGCCCTTCGAATTAAACTCGCCTTGTTGCAAATCATAAAACGTTATCATCATCAATATTCATCATATGTACATTTTCTAAAGTTTGAGAAAAATCTCAGCATTAGAGAAACTTTGTTTATTTATAATTTTTATCTACTTCATTCAACTCACAAAAGGACATCCTCTTCGTTTTAACACGGGAGGGTTTATACGATCATTCAAATTCTTCGTGTGTGGGCTTAAGTACCAGGAAAGTTGTTTCGTCACAATTTCAGAAGTTTGATTCTCAGGCTGTGCTTTGGAAATCCAAATGTGAAAGTGTGTGGTCACTTTCATTTCATACCGAAGTTGCATTCTTACCAATAAAATGTATTTTTAAGCCTGAAGAAGTCGCCCACACACTTTTTCACTATACAAACTTTTCTCTCACTTTCTTCACTTTTTTTTCTCCATAGTTCATGGAATATTACGAAAACAGTATTACTTTTACTTTTACTCCATCCAATGCTGCGACTGCGTCTACCGACGGGAGTTGGTATCGATCGGAATGGAAACGTCATTGACTACGTAAATCCGAATTGCCCATTCACTGGAGAAGTTTTAGAGACCGTATGGTAGAGAAGGGAAACATGAGACGTTCTTCTAGTTTCTTACCATATTTCGATACGCAAAATCATAGCAAGGATAAGAATATCATTAACTGGTGAATAGTTCTATTCTATTGGAATTATAGGAATACGAGTCAATTTTTCCTCGAACAAACAAATAACAAGTTCAGTGAATGAACGAACGTCTAACATTATTATATTATTTTTTATGCGGTTTATTTACTAGAGAACCAAAACCAATCTCATCCTCATCCTGTTTAACTGTACATTTTGCCTGCAGCTGTGCAAATACCATTAACTAAATTTACTAGTGTTTTGTTAAGCGAAAAGGAAAATATCATTGTCACTCTGACTGGGCATTATTGTAAGCAAACATCTAAAAATATACCATCTAACTATATTTGTTGAGGTATATTTCATGGAAGAAAATTCCACAGGCTGGTTGCTGTGATTTTCAACTTGACGTGTTAGTGAGCATCGATTTGATTCAACCAGGAGATATCCCACTTTTATAAAGTACTAATGACACTATTAATTTACTGCGCTAAGGGTCTCAATTGAATACATACATGTAAAGCGAATTTAGCTCATTTATTTCAATTCAGCAACCGTTTACAAAAGAGCTCCAACAAAGCCTAACGGAAAGAACTTTTCAAATTATTTGCCTACGCATTGTCATTTATTCTAAAAGTTTGTGTTTGTACCCGTGCTTGTGCTGTGAAATTGCGACACTCGGCGCTAATAAAGAAGGATATATTTATCTAGTGCAACTAACTGACAAGCACAAGAAAATTGTTTCATACAATACAGCGACAACATGAAAGCGTGACTGGCAAGTAGTGAGACACAACGTGGTGGTTGCAGGCAGTGATATTTTAGTGGATTAAAAAGATTTTACTTGGCAGTTTGTGGGATACCTTACCAGAATACTAAATAAAGTGGAGGAAAGCGGGAGAGCCACTACGAGTTAAAATTAATAAAGAGAAATCGATAATTAAAATAGGATTAATTAAAATTGTACCCTATAATAAAAAGTGATCGAAATCATGAAACTGCTGATAAACCCTGCCGGAGGGAGCCTCCTAGCCATGTGCAACTGGCAAACGTTTCTCTTCTTTGTATTCAAATTTGCGTTTGTCTTGAGCTTGGAAACAGAATCTTATGGAATTAACATGCCAAATGTGAAGCCCACAAAGGTAATTGTATACTGAGACTGTTCGATTATTTTGTTCATTCATATTGCAGTAATTTTTCATAAACTTTTTTACACAACTCGTTTCAGCCGGAAACGTATCTGTGTACCCCAATTCGAGTAGATCCTACCTCAAAACACTACATCGGTAAGTCTGAATTTAACTGATTACAGACAGATTATCTTAAAGCATTCTGCATTATAGTGCAATTAATTATATATATATATTTGTCAATTATAGTTGGATTCTCTCCAAATGCCACTATGCATGTTGCGCATCATATGCTGGTATGAAATAAAATCGGCCGATCTCATTTCTGCATTTATAATTTATAATTAGTAATGACCAATGTAAAAAATTTAAACGTTCACATTGAATTAAATGCTTTCATCGATTGATTCCAGCTTTTCGGATGTACTGCACCTGGAAGCAGTGAAGAGGTGTGGGATTGTGGGGAAATGGCTACATCACGACAACAAGGCTTGAAAAGGGCAAGCGCATGTTCCAAGGGTTCTCAGATAATTTATGCGTGGGCGAGAGATGCGCCAGATTTGGAGCTCCCACAGGACGTCGCGTTTGAGGTTGGAGGGGAGTCAAAAATTCAATACTTGGTCCTACAAGTTCATTACGCGGACGTTTCTTCCTTTGAAAGTAATGTTTGAAGCCTAAAATATCGATTCGCCAAGAGCTCTTATTTTGACGTTAAATCACCTTTGTAATCTTTGTAACCTTTATCTGTTATTGACAGATGGACACACAGATGAATCCGGCGTAATTCTTCATTACACAGACATTCCGCAACCGAAAGCAGCAGGTGTGTTTCTTTTAGGAACAAATGGATACATTCCTGCAAAGTCAACAGAGTACATGGAGACGGCGTGTGAAATGAAAGAGAACAAAGTTGTCCATCCTTTCGCGTTTAGGACTCACACACATTCACTAGGTAAGCAAAGTTAAATGACAGCGAGGTCGGCGCAACGTCAACGTAAAGGTAGTGTAATAACGATGTTTGACATTATGAATTATTCTATCCCATCTTGCAATTTCAGGTCGCGTTGTTTCTGGATACCGAGTGAAACGAGATCATAGGGGAATCGACGATTGGACTTTGATAGGAAAGAAAAATCCAATGAAGCCACAAATGTTCTATCCAGTTGCAAATAATATGACGGTGGTGAAAGGAGATGTGCTGGTAATAATAATAGCAAGGCTAGAAAGAGGAAAGTTCATTTTTACCGTGTTTAGACTAGCAAAGTAATTTCATACTTGTTTTTCAATTTCAGGCTGCCAGATGTACAATGGTTAGTGACAGGAACCGGATTACCAAAGTTGGGTATGTGAAAGTTGTTTTTTTAAACCAATGTTATTTCTCGATATGCGCCATGAAATAAAACTCATGAATTTCTTACGATTTTCTCCTCTAGCCCAACAAATGAGCACGAAATGTGTAATTTCTACATAATGTACTGGGTGGAGGGCTCGGAACCACTGAATCAAAAGTACTGCTTCACAATGGGACCTCCTTTCTACTATTGGGATAGAGGCTTTCCATTCCTCAACAATATTCCATCGAAGGAGGCATCTTCCATATAAGTTGACAGTTGTTTTACAAGTCCTATGATTTCCAGAGTTCAGTATAATTTGTATAATTATATCGTTTCAAGATTGCACTATATTTTTCAAATGTTTAATTTATATTTTTATAGGGACTTATTTTTTATTTCTTGTATACGATATGAAAAACTACAAATCCATACCGGAACAAAAATTGTTTTACTCATTAATTTACATCTTGAGATCGGCAGCACAACAAACGTACCTTTATTACAATTACACATGTGATAAGTTGTCATTTTGACGTTTTTCCTTAAAAGGATGACCTGAGCAAGAAAATGAAGCGTGAGATCCCCCTTATTAGATATATAAATATTTCTTTTCATTATTTTTGATAATTATTTATTTTGGTTTGTCTCTATTTGTTCTTCGAAATGTCCAATAAATAGTTTACCGTCATTTTTATGATGAATCATATCACACATCGAGAAAAATGTTATTCAAAATTTTATTCTCTGACAAACAAGAAAGTTTTTCTTTTTGACCACACCACGACATTTATTGGCCAATTTACTAAATATACATCTTTACCACATTGGTCTTAGGATTGCTTCACATTCCCTTTCCGTTTTAGTGAAAGTCAAAAGTGGTACTAAATCTGAAAATATGCAAAATTTGAAATGGCTTTCGTCTATGACTAGATTAGATGAGGATGTAAAAAAATTCTTTCTTTACAAAATAATTAGTATAAGTAATTATTACGTACGTATTACATATGTCAAAAAACTTACCGCCGCTTGGTAAAATGTGTACCTCATCGTTGAGTGAATCAATAATTTATTTTATAAATGTTAATTAATAACTAACTACTAGTAAATTGTAAATTCATAGGTCGATTAATTAGTTACTTTTACTTTAAATATATGAAAAAAGATATTGATAGCTGGTGCTGAAATGATCGGAGCTTTTGTCAGATTTGGTAATTTAATTACTTCCATGAAAATTATAACATAACCCGGTAATTATCAGAGAAGACTGTACTACCTTTTTTTCGATAAGAGTTAGTATTTAATGCTATGCTATTCTGAAAATACTGAATGATCGAGTTCGAGATAAAACGGTTTAAATGAATATAATGAATGATAATGATGTTACATATAAATTAAGAAAATTAAAATTATAGTTTTAGATGAACACTTTTTATTTTGCTTGAAACAATTAAATCTAAATGTTGCGGGACTATTTAAGCAAGCATGATCATATTTTAACAGAGAGAGAAAGAACCGACATAATTTTTTATCGCTAACATTCTAAAAAACAATTGGCTACTTACTATTTCCATTTTAAACTACACAAAGATTGCTCCCTATTCTTGACACGTACACACTTCCATCCCATCGGTGTATTTTAATTAGTTTATGACCTCCAGTATAAGAGAAAATAACATGCGTGTTTTTATTACAAAATTAAATACTCGTAATTTAATATTGTATTAAATAGAGTTTGGTTATTAATGTAATATAAAACTATTACCCATTTTATTATCGTAGAAAAGTGAAAAGTACTGAGTTAAAATTAAAGTTCGGGAAATGAATGGAAATAATTCGTTTTTTTAAATGTTCATCCTCACTAATTCAGTATTCATTTTTGAACATTTTTCCAATTTTTTAATCATTTCGTTGTTTTTAGATGTATGCAACAAAAACACCGCAATTTCCAGCCACCTGTCCAGCGGTGCTGCTCCCTAAATATTTGTCAGCAAGAGAAATTGACAAACGTTTTTAACCACCATCATCGTATTCATTATTGTCTCATCTCATCGATCGCCGTTTATCTCATGCATTAATCTTATGTATTTACAATGCCATTTTGGCTTCACGTCGCGTCTGTCTCCGCTTTTCTAGCAAAACAAAGTTGTTTGTGTTCGCTTCACTGGACTGGAGTGATGGTGTTTGTGATAATTTAATTACCTACATTGATATTATTGATAATCATCAGCAAGAAGCAAGCAGGCATAATTTTAAAAACAACTTCGCTCGCTCGCACTCACATTGATCTTCTTGGTCCATTTTTGGTTTCAGTTCATTGCCTACTCAGTACTCACTGGCTGGGCACGTGTACTAATAAGCTAAAGAATGTAATGTCCACATGAAGGTGATTGATTCTATTATGCGCAGTTTTTCCTCACAAAGTCACAAAAGCTCTATTATGTATGTTACTTGTGTTACTGGTGCAGTAGTGCAAAAAGCAAAACCTAGCTAGTAACAAATGAAGCTGTGGCTGTCTTCATCATGTCAATCGCATTTTGCAACATTGTATGAACTTCATGCTATGAAGATGAAGATTACATGTAAAATGAAAAGACAAGCCACCTAACTTTATATGAGAAACAAGAGACTTAGAGCTCGACTTCCTCTTGCTTCGCTGGAAATTATTGCTTCGAAATTCAATTAAGTTATCATATAACCATAATCATTCATGTCTGAGGTAAAAATCGCAAAATGCAACTTTAACCTTTCCACGTTTTCTCTTCACGCGTTTAAATTGAATTGTTGACGACATACAGTCAATTTGAAGTTTTGAATTCCAATTCGAATTCTGCGTGCAAGCAAAGCTCCAAAAGATTTTTAAGCAACTACATTTGTATAGCAAGATTAATTTTGAATGAGAATGAATGCAAGTGCGTAGCCCTAACCTACAAGTGTATTAGTAATTGAATACGAGTAAGAGTACAGTAGCATAGCCTTCTTAGTTCTTATGCATGTAGGTACTTAGATATTCTTGAAGAACTCGAACGTAACGAATTGTCTTGTCTTTCACTTCACGCATCGCACCGTACCGTTTTACCTCGATATGTGAATATGTGAACCCTGGCAATACTATACAAAGTGAGCGGCGTGTGCGGGCTGTATTGTATTTGAGTTTTCATTCGATTTGCTCCTCGTTCCTTCTTCGTTCGTGCTAGACTCATGTTCTATCACACACATTGCATTTGGATATCACATCATCACTAAAAATCTATTTTGTTTACTGCAAAAAAAAACTTTTGCTCTCGGATTTTCCCGTGGTGTGCCTCTTTTGCCTACCTAACCTCTGCCTTGCTGTATATGACAGAATCTGTAATACACTTTTTTTTCTTTACATTACACAACAATCTAGCAGCCAACAAGCCAACGCTTCGCTTTTGGGGAACTTTTGGGTATGAAATTGAGAGAATGAGAGTGCAAAAGGTTTGTTTTGTGCAATAAAAACAACGTCTTTTAATTTTGAAGTAGGATTTTATCAATTTTAAGAATGTTGAAGCATAAATTGACTCGAAATTCGAAACGTTTACACAAAGCGATTTCTGTTTAATTCCCCAACAAAATTCGTTGGGTCAAATATGAATAAGCCTGCAGCAACACGAATGTAATGTGACGCACCTTCGTTTTACTTGTTTTGTTACGCTACGATAAAGAATTTTGACTCTCATTTCGTTTTCGTTATGTTCGTTCTCTTCAGCATTCTATATTGTGAGAAGAGAATTGAGTATTGAGTTTGAGTGTGGGCTGTAAATACAATTTTTAATCCATTCCATTTTACTTGCAATTGCACTGACTCTTTCCGTGCGCCCTCATTTCATCTGCTGCTGCTTCACTTTACTTCTTCGTCGTCAATAATATTTTAAAAAAAAGAATTGATTTGTAAAAAAGTAAAAATACCACACCAAAAAGCATAAAAAACAAATTGGGAAGTTATTTCGATGATACATAGTGGATGGAAGTGGAAGAGAGTGAAAACAGTTTTTGAAGCTACAGAGAAAGTTTAGGAGAGGATTCCAGTGAAGCAATCTTGAGATTCTTTTGCAAGTTTTGCAGTCCAGTGAAGAGATAATTAGATAAGATAATTGTATTGCTAACTGCTCCTGAGATCCCCATTTGTTGTCTGTGTACGTAAGTGAATCGGCTGTTTCTCTCTATTTTTATAACACAGTTTTCCAGGAATCTTAATAGATTCTTATATCGTTCAAATAATTACCATATGACGACATTTTCGTATTTTACGTGAACAAAAAAGGCCATGTGTCACTAGACAGTCTCACTGACGATTAAAGTCTTTCCAAAGTACATATAAAAATAGTAGCAGATGTAAACCTCTAGATAAAGATTTTGTTCTGGAATCTAAATCTAATGTGCTAAAAATTGTGATTTTGTTTATCATTTTGCTCAGGTTAAGTCGAAATTAATCGTAAATACATTGTTTAACCCGTCCTGTAATCACAGACCTAGAGAAGAGCAAAAGCAGACCAAAACCGGAAATTGGAAACAATGTCGTCAAACCACAAACAGCGGTATAAGAATGCTGCCCTGGATTCCAAAGAGCTGAGAAGGCGTCGTGAGGAAGAAGGGCTCCAGTTGAGAAAGCAGAAAAGGGAACAGCAACTCTTTAAGAAGCGGAATGTGAATCCAGCTGTGGAATCAGAAGAAGCAGGAGCGGAAGAGGATATGGGAAATGGAGCAACTGTAATATCTCAAGATATTATCGAAGCACTAGTTTCACCAAATATAGATGATCAGCTAACGGCCACTCATAGGGTTCGAAAACTTTTATCTCGGGAGCCGTGTCCTCCAATCAACGCAGTTATCCAGACGGGAATTGTACCAAAATTTGTCGAGTTTTTAAGAAATGACAACAATTGCCAACTGCAGTTTGAAGCGGCTTGGGCGCTGACGAACATCGCATCTGGAACTTCTGAGCAGACACACATAGTAATCGAGGCCGGAGCGGTACCTATTTTCATTCAGTTATTGAGCTCACCTTATGAAGATGTTGCAGAACAAAGTGTGTGGGCTGTGGGAAATATCGCAGGAGATTCGCCTCAGTGTCGTGATTACGTTCTTCAGCAAGGAGTGTTAACCCCGTTATTGCAGCTTTTGTCGAGATCCACCCGAGTGACAATGACGAGAAACGCAGTCTGGGCTTTGTCAAATCTGTGCCGAGGAAAAAATCCCCCCGTTGAATTCAGCAAAGTACAGCCGTGTTTGCCTGTTTTAGCGAGGCTTCTATTTCACATGGATGGGGACGTTCTAGCTGATGCCTGTTGGGCCATCTCGCATTTATCTGACGGCCCTAATGAAAAAATTCAGGCAGTCATTGATTCTGGAGTTTGTCGAAGACTGGTAGAATTACTTATGTAAGTTGTTGTAATTGTGAGTTAATTTGTTAGGTCAATGTAGCGATTTCATACAAAGTTTTATTGATTTGTAATGTCATTTATATAGGCATCCACAGCAAAACGTTGTATCCGCAGCCCTGCGCGCAGTTGGTAACATTGTGACCGGAGATGATGTTCAGACCCAAGTAATTTTGAATTGTGGTGCTCTCCCCTGTTTATCCCATCTGATGTCATCTTCTAAAGAGTCAATTAAAAAAGAAGCTTGCTGGACGATATCAAATGTTGCTGCTGGGAATAGACAGCAGATACAGGTATAACATTTTTTAAGAAAATCAAATGAATGCGACACAGGAAATTGAATTTAATCGTGGTCACTACTTTACAATAGGCTGTAATAGATGCCAACGTATTTCCTGTACTGATTGAAGTGATGAAGTCAGGAGAGTTTAAGACAAGGAAAGAGGCAACATGGGCAGTTGTTAATGCCACTTCCGGCGGCAGTCCAGATCAAATCCGATATTTGGTTGACCAGGGCTGTATACCTCCGTTGTGTGACTTCTTGGCGGCGATGGATGTCAAGATTATCCAAGTTGCTCTGAATGGCTTGGAAAATATTTTGAAGATTGGACAAGCAGACGCCCAGGCCAGTGGTGGTGTGAATAAATACGCTGTAATGATTGAAGAATGCTACGGTATGTTGGAAACATTTTATGTTAATGTTCATTCATTTGTATGTTGTTGCAATATGCGAAATAAATTATCTGTTTTATGTAGGTCTCGATAAAATCGAATTCCTTCAATCTCACGAGAACATGGATATTTACCGGAAGGTTTTTGACATGATCGAAGATTACTTTGGATCTGAAGAAGAAGATACGAAAGTCGCTCCCAACGTAGATCCTAATGCTCCCCAACAGTTCCAATTTAACCCTGCACAGCCGTCGGCTTTTAATTTTTGAGATAAACTTCATTTACTAAATACTATAATCATACAATATTTAGAATTAAGTCCACTAATGACTTCGTTTTCACGATTTAATTGCTAGTTATCCTGAAGTTGTCAGTTGTCGATAAATGTCAAATCAAAATTGAATTATATATTGTTTTTTTTGCAGCAATTAGGTGATGCGTATTTGTGCATCAGAGATAATGCGATTAATGCATTTTTGTTTACCCGCCACATGGTGTAAACTTTTTAGATGGTAATTTGTATTTGTACTGTTTATGTGAAATCCAAAAAAAAAAATGTTTTCATCTTTGGTTTAAATGATTGTTTTTTATAGTTCTTAAGAGTGAACTATATAATTAATTACGATTAGCGCTTCTCGATAAATTAATTATAAATTAATTATGCTAGTAAGAATTCTAAAGCAAAGCAAATAGGACCTCAGTCCATAAAATGAATAAGATTTTGATCGGTATTTACTAAGAATCTTCGTTGTTTCACAAGGATAAAAGTGCTGTACTGAAATTGTAAATTATACGTGTCTAGTCTGTGTTACATTATAAATATATTCAGTTGTGACACTATGCTTGCCCTGCTGTCAATATTTAGGGCGTCAGTTATTATGATGACTTTCGAACCATCTTTGGCTTGACAAGATTCGTCCTGTAGTTATCTAAAAAAAATGCTTCGTTCTGCTGTATTCTTCTTGCAATGTGTGTTTAAGTAAAATTTAAGTTACTTGGTAAAAGTATGAGCTAACGTTTAAGTAAATCACCAACAGTGCTAGATTAGAGGGCCCCAGAAAGAAGATGTTAATCCACTCGATGATTAGAGCAATATAAAATATAGCTGTTAAATATTAAAATGGCGGACGTACAGCTGAAATCATACCTAATTCTTAATCACCAATGTACGAAGGAAAGGTAAAATCAAGTAAGACGACGACGTGACGTTCCGAAACTTGAAGGTTGGTTAGATTTAGGCTACAATAACAAGATTTACTGACGAAGATTCAACTCGAAGCAATTAAACTTTTAAATTAGTTAAATAAAAAATCTAATTAAAATCTAGATTTATTGTAAGTAAGCTCAGCGAATAATACTTATGCACTACTGTAAAGGGGTTCGTATTCAAATAAGCCTTCCTTCAACTCTATTCTACTTTTCAACCTGTCTAAATATAACCTACAGTTACAGTTACGCTCTTTATTTGCACAAAGTGGGGAGGGTAGCTGAAATTAGACTATCGTTAAACAATTATTGTAACAACAACTCGTGAAAGCTTAATAATGTGAAGAGACGCCGTCGCTGCTGTTGAGTACATAATCTAAATCTACCGAAGTACCTAAGTTCATGGGTACACAACCAGTCGAAATCAACGTAAATTCGCATTTTAGAGAGTGGTGTGATTGATTAGTTGTTAAAATAGAATCGGTCAAAGATGAGACTGGTTCTTTTCCTAGGGGTTCTTGCTGCATTTTCACAAAACTAAACCAAGTAGTCGTGTGTCAACATTGGATATGAATATAGAAAAATAAAGTTTAATTTTTTGAAAGACAACGCACTTTATATGGTTTTTTATCACTTTATTTTTTAACGATTTAATAATTTATGCCATATGCGCCGTTGGCGTCTGCTTATGCGCCAGGAATAAAAATAGAATAGACGAAAGCGCGGACACCAGAAAAATGACATCAAACCAACGATGATAGAAACTGAATTGCAGGTCTCCCAAAACTTGTGTAATGATGATTCGATACTCCGAAGGCATATTCATTCGCATGAGCAAGACGGATGAGACGAAATACATTCCCTGTGATTAAAAGTCCCAATTAAACGTCGGTTAATAATGAATAATATCATGTGAAAACTACACATTTATTGAAGTAAGTGATTGATTACCATTATTTGGGCTAGTACGAGTACAATCACAGTAGACGATTTGGAACTGGAAATTGCGTAGAAGAACTGAAAACCCAAAAATGTTTATGATTAGCAATATCCCACAGTAGAGACAGAATGAATCCGTGATTACTTTACCTTCGTCAAAGTTAAGAGAAGTCCACGAATTGAAGTGACGACTATGCATCCCACCAAGATGAATGAAACGTGTTGCGACCAAAATCTTACATCGATTTCCAGGCCCATCCAATGCACACATATTTCCAATCCCCTGGTCACTGGGTCGACTCTTCCGACGCGATCAAGCACAATGTTAACTGTACACTGCCGAAAACATTAAAAAAAGACCTCAGTCATTAATTATTCATTATTATTCTACCACAGAATAAGTTTACCGTTGTTCTGGCTTACAATAAAAATTTTCCATAGGCAGTACAAAGAAAAGAAGTAGCCCAAAAAATTAAAATAAATTCCTTTCCAGGTTCTCGACCACTCCGCTCTCTCCTGCATATTTCGCAGTTCTACAATTTCCAGGAATAGATGACGACTGAGTTCTTCAAGTGACGAAATTTCATCCCTCAATACTTGAACATCCATCTCTTAAAAGACAAATTTTTTGGAGAAACGTGTTACTTTCATCATTTTTAATTATATTTTCAGTACGATTTTAGCAATTGTCACGTACTGTCTGATCGGGAGAGAATGTTCCAATTCCAGAAGCCACCACTGGAGGGTTTATTACTTCTGCTGTTCAATGTCAGTCTTCTCTTTTTAATCAAAATCATGTCTAACGTTTGCGACAATTTCCGCTCCACTCCTTGAATATCACTAGCTTTTACAGGACTGCAAATTTTAACAATGAAGCACAGAAATTCAATGACATAATTTTTTAAATTACATTAAGTGAACACTTCGGTATATGTAATTACCGGATAAATAACGCCATGGATGTGTATGGGTAATTGACCGCACCAAAACCTGACAATAGGGCCATCACAGTTACTCCAATTACACCCACACGACTAACAGCCTGCTCCATTGAGAAAGTACCATGTCTTGGGCTAACGATTGGGAAAGGGTCGCCCACTTTCCAGAACATGTACAAATATAGGAACCACACAACTACTGACATTCCTCGTCGAATGCCAGCGCTTCCTGCAATTAAGTAAGATTAAGACCATGAAATAAAGACAATTCTCAATGATTTACAAATATTTGTGATTTATGTTGTCCGGTCGAGTTTACCTAGTCGAAAATTAGATATAACATTGTAACAAATGTAAAACGGAATTAATCCAATGGTCATAAACAGGATGCCATATAAAGTCCAACACCAATGGAAATATCTCGACCTGCAGTGCAGAAAGGTTCATAATGAGTTGTTTAGCTTTAAATTTTAGCTTATGAATAATCGAGAATGTGAAAGAAACTTACTCCTGCGCTAGAACCCCCAGAATTTCAAAAATAATCAGTTCGAAAAGTGTGCACGATAATGCAAAAGTGGCAGAAAATATCAGTTGGACTAAAGTATGGTGAACTTCGTAGTCTTTGAATAACTGCTTCACGAAGAATATCCATCCCCCAAAGAAAAACACCACCTAAAACATAATTGAACAGAATAATTTTACAAACTCCTGAAACGCTAATTAGAGTTCAAACAATGTGAAAACTCACTTGAGATCCAAAGATAATCACAGAGTCCTCCCAAAGCCCCATTTTATTCAACTATGATTTAATTAAAGGTGCCAAGAGTATCATGAGTCGGTCTCGGTGGGTGACTTTAATTCACTTCTGATTCAAGCTGCAATTCCGTCTTCCCATTTTCACTTAAAATTATCAACAATTAAGCTCGATGGTTGTGGCTGAAGAAGCTGAAGAAATTGGCGACCCGTCCTAGTTTTTGTATATAATTGGATAGTCAATACCGAAATCGGGTTTTTGGAGGAAAACTTTGTTACAAAGCGGGTCGCGGTCGTATCATTTCGTCGTGTGCAAGTGCAACGCAACGTGGAGGTGGAGGCGGTGAGGAAAAGAAAGCATGTGCTTCATTTCATGACATTCCGTTTTTCCCAGCACTTTCACGGTGAAAGTTTCACCTGGATGCACTAAACAAAAAATGCACCGAGTATCGATTGTATTGGGCTAAGTTGATCACAATCACTTAACGATTATTATATTACTCTGCCAGGATGGAATTTATGATTATGAATATTATGATCAATATTGATCATATACGAAAATCGGCGAAAATGACAATGGGATCGGGAACCCTGGAGAAAGAACTGTGAGAACGGAGGAATTAATTTACAAACACTCTACACATGGCTAATAATATGACAAGTGCAGCTCAGTGGCTTGATTCGATTGCATTTTGTTTGTGTATTATACACACAGTGCCAATGTTACATCGCATTGAAGCAGCTGAATAGATGCCAAACTTTTTATGATAATACACACGCCAGGCCAGAGACAGAGTACGAAGTGAAAAGATGAGGGGAATGTGAGACACAGAAATAATTATTGTTCCTAGCCATGATTCCGTTTACCACCTACGACGATTTGAATTCTCTAGCAGGCCAATCAGAGCTTCGCTGGGGCCCTTCAATGTCTACGTCATAAAAATCGATGTGAATTATA